>JAMKQA010034024.1:0-28018 GCA_024699735.1 Posidonia australis | reverse complement strand
GTTTTCTTGCAAATAACATTTTATAAATGTTTTGTACACATTTTAGTCCATGCATTATCCCTGTGTATGCATTTATCACATCCAGCCATGTAAATGACCAAATTGCCCCTACCCCAATTCATGAGCATGCATCTCGATCTTTGCATTTAGTCTTGCCATGGCATTCATATTAGCATGATTAGAGCATAATTCAGGTTTAGCAAACATTCATCAAACCCTTAGCAAGCACTTGGACTAGAAAGACCGAGTTTCTCGGACGTACGAGGGTGCCTAATACCTTCCTCGTGTGTAATAGGAATCCTTACCCATCCTCTGGTTAGCAGACATCTAGCCTTCCCATTTGCATCCCATGCATTCATCCTTTTTTGGTTTTCCTCGTCTTTCCCTAAACGACTAGGTGGCGACTCCTTTTCTTTTCTTTTCTTTTATCCTATCCTTGCGCCTTCGCCATCTTGGCATGGCTGTGATCCCCTTCCCCCTCCTCCGGGTCGGGCATGGTCACAGCATGCATGGGGACAATGCATGGTCTAATTTATGTCAAAATGTGTGCCAAATGTTTAGAAGATGTTATTTGTAAGAAACATGGGAGAGAAAATCAACAAAATGATGTAAACACAATAAAGAACAAACATAAGGGCCAAAATGTAAAATTCACAAAAGGAGTGAGAATCTGGATGAAAAAACCTGTTCACGACCCCTATTCTAACATGCAAATGATGGGTCCAATGTCAATGTGACACAGGGATTTAAAAGTTGCACTTGGATAATTTCTTGAAAATTCAGGGTCTGAAGTGCAAAATTCACACATAAGTGCAAATGTGACCAACATGTAAGGCTAAAGATCAAATCTCAGTGAAAACATGATTTTTAAATGGAATCAATGATTAAATGCAAAACATGAGATGAATTTAAAACCTTAAATAATGGATTTGGAATTAATCTAAGGGTCAAAATGTAAATTTTATGTTCAAAAACGATTTGATGTGAATCTAGGGACTTTTGTGCAAAATTCTTGGACTTGAATGTGGTAAAAATTGGGATTTCATGTTGGTCAGTGCAATTATGAAGTTTCCTGAGGTCTAGGATGCAAAATACACAAAGAAAACTCATTTTTTAAAAGTTCTGAGGGCTTAATGCAAAAGACCAGGACTAAAATGTAAAGAAAATTTCATTTTAATAACAGTCAGTGTGATTTTTAAATATTTTAGGGCTCAGACTGTAAATTTCCTAGAGAAAAATCAATTTAAAGATTTCAGGGGCTAAATGCAAATGTGATAAAAACTCAATTTTAATGATGATCAGTGTAATTGTTAGAATCTTCAGGGTTTAGAATACAAATTTCACATAGAAAACCTTTTTTAAAAGTCACAGGGGACATATGCAAATATTCTGGACCTAAATGTAATGAAATCAAGTTCCAGGGACCTAGATGTGATAAAAAACAAGCATTAATATGTTATGAATAAAAAAACAAAACTCAAGGGGGCCACATGCAAAATCCACAAAGGAAAAAAAAGAATAAAAAGTATTTTAAAACAATAGGGGCTGAAATGTAAATGTCTGGACCCATATGCAATAAAAAAGGATCTAAATATAATAAAATAAGGGTCTAAAATTAATAAACTTAAACTAAAGGGGCCTGGCTCAAAAAATGCCTATTCAAAGATCACTGGCGTTTTCCCTCCGACGATCTCTCCAACGAGGCTCCGACGACGATTCAACGGCTGAAGGGGGCCCACGATGGCAAAGAAAGCTCCGGAGGGCCACGGCAATCATCCTCGGGAGGTTGGGCAAGGCTAGGGAGGCCTGAGGCCTCCCCCCCCCTCGTGCTCCGGCAAAGGGCTCTGAAGGGCGACGGAGAAGTCGACGGTGAGACGCGGCGGTGCTTCGGAGGCTAGAACGGCGCGTAGAAGGCGGGGAAAGCTCCGGGGAGCCATGGAGAGGCTTCAGAGGGCAGTGGCGAGCTCTGAGGTGGTCTGGAGCACCCCTCCCACCTTGACTCCGGTGACGACGGCAGCGGCGAGTCGTCGGGTGGTTGTGGAGGTCCGGGCAAGGGTGTGGCAGCACGGGGGCATTCCTGGGAGGTGCGCGGAGGTTTCTAGGTCATCGGTGCGAAGTGAGGTGGCCTGGTGCGCTCAGGGGCATCTTCGACTGCAAATGGCGGCTGGCTGCGGCGACGGCGACGGGGCTGGCTGAGCATCGGCGAGGCTTCTCTGGAGCGGAGGGAGACCAGAGGAGGAAGAAGAGGGGGAAAAGAAGGAGAGGCCCGTAGGGGGCCCCGCCTGAGGTCAGGAGGCTCGGAGCCTCGCTGGCAGGGTAAACCCACCACCGGAGGGTGGGTCGAGGGCGCGCGAGGAGCGTTCCAAGGGCCTTGAGGGTCTTAAGGGGCATGCTATGAATTGAATAAGAAGGGAGGAAGAGTTACCTGATGCGCGAGATGTCCTCCTCGGCGATCTTCAGTGGCAACGGCGGCGTTTCCGGCGATGCTCCGGTTGTTGGAAAAAGATGGTTGTTGGCTTGGGAGATTGGGGCTAGATGCCTTCGCGGGTTGGTAGTTGAGGGTGAAGGACTTTGGATTGCTTGCAGATTGAAGGCCTGAAGGTTCTCTCGCTCTCCGACGATCTCTGTTTTGGTTTCTCCTCTCCGCTCTCTCCAATTTTGGTTCCCCCCATCTTCTTCTGGTGGTTTTTCCCAATCTTTTAAGAGAAGAAGGAGTGGTCAAGAGGTCATGGCGTCATGGTTGTAGTTAGGTAGAACATGGAAAATGGGTGCAGTTAGGGAAATGGTGTGGGGAGGAAGGAGGAGTACAGTTCATTTATTTTTTGCATTTCGTAGGTTTTTAATCAAATGTGGTTTGGACTGGGCTTGCTTTGTGGGCTTTTAGTTTAGTTTTTTTTTGTTTTGTTTTTTGGTTTTTTGTTGTTTTAGGTTTTAGGGTTTTGGTTTTATTTTAGGTTTTTGGTTTTGTTTTAGTATTTTGGTATTGTTTTAAGTTTTTGATTTTGTTTTGACTTTTTGATTTTGGTTTAGTGATTTTAATTAAATTTTGATTTTGTGATTTTGAAGTTTAATTATTTTTTAAAATTAGGGTTTTAGAGGTTTGAATTTAATTATGAGATTTTAAGTTAGTTTCTTTTAGGATTAATTAAATGATTTAGGGTTTTTTGGATTTTAATCATTTTAGGTTTTTGTGACTTAATTAATTAGTTTTAAATTAAGATTTTCAAGATTTTAATTATTTTAGAGGTTTTTTTGGATTTTAATTAGAGGTTTTAATTTAAATTAAGATTTTGGGTTTTAATTAAAGTTTTTTAGGGTTTTAATTTAGTTTTTTAGATATTAAACATGGTTTTTAATTTAATTAGGATTTTTTAAATTTTAATTAAAGTCTTGAGTTTGAATTACGGTTTTTTGACTTAATTAAATGACTTTAAGGTTTTTTAGGGTTTTTTAACTTAATTAAGGGTTTTTTAGTTTAATTAGGTTTTTTTGAAAAAAAAAATGGATTTCATTTTGTTTAGACTCTAATTAGGGTTTTTCATTCGATTAATTAGGATTTTAAGTGGATTTTGCTTGATTTTGATTTTAATTAGGTTTTCACTTGATTTTTGAATTTTAAGTTGATTTTGCTTGATTTTGATTTTAATTACGATTTTTACTTGATTTTTGGATTTTAAGTGTTTTAGCTGAATTTTGTTAATTTGGTTTTTAATTAGGGTTTTAATTAATTAATTAGAATTTTAAGTAGATTTAGGTGAATTTTGTTTATTTTTTGTTTTAATCTAGTAGTTTTTGCTTAGATTAATTTATAGTGGGTTTATGTGGACCTAATGGGTTTGTGTGGGCCTAGAGAGCTTGAGTGGATCTAGTGAGCTTGTGTGGACCTAGTTTGGGTCTAGTGAGCTTGTGTAGACCTAATCGGCTTGTGTAGACCTAAGTGGACTTAAGATTCTATGGAATTAGGGTTTCGGAATGATGGTTGCAACCAAAACATCTTCTAAAGGAGCCTGCCATCAAATGACTGCAAAATCGAAATATCTACACAAACTAAGCATTGACTTCCACACGATCGAAGTTTCCCTTTCATGGAGCGAGGAATACAAGATTGCATTGCAGCTACCAGTAGCTAAAAGTGATATCGAAGGATGAGCAATTGCAAAAACATACTCAACTACGTTTTATTGCATTAACAAAGCAACGACGTTATACAACATGCAATATTTTTTCATGAAAGTTAAAGACTAGTGATTATCAACTAGATTGGGAGAGAACATAACAATAGTTTGAGAAGATTTTTCTGACATGTAGTAATAGTAATTTAGCACATACCATTTTCATTTCAAATTTAGCAACTAGTAGGCGAAACCTATCTCACTTGTGGTTCCAAATATCTCAATGGAATCATCAAAATTAGCAACCTAGAGGATGTAAACTATCTCACCTATAGATCCAAATATCTCAACGGAATCATCATGAACAACTGGATACGGAACAATTACCGGTCACAAGCTAGCAATCATCTGCATTGTTAATTTCCAAACAATTTCATAATTGGGTTCTCTTTCATTCGCAGAGTTTGATTCTGTACAAGGTTATAACGGGAAGATTTTGAAGTTACTCCCAGTGAAGGATCAGAATTGTTACATCAGTAACATAATAGATAAAAAGGTAACATAACAAATTAAAAAAAAACAACAATGAGGCCACTGCAGCAAAATCCAGTCAACAAGCAACATGGTATGCATCATCAACGGTATAAATACAAGGTGGTGAGATGAAACTAGATTGGCGATGAACCAACTTCAATAAATGAGCCACACTGGCCCTTCCGGGACTCCAAAACATGCCTTGCAGCTTTAATAACAACTTGTCCATCCAAATAATGTTGCCGGCAAACTGGCATGTAAACATCAGCTCCACCAATAACTTCTATTTTTGATTCATCAGTTTTTCTTAATGTAAACAAGGCACACTTGCCACAAACTTCACAACGTGCAGTCAATTTAGTAACAGAATCAGCCAAAGGAATAATGTCAATGACAGAACCAAAACTCCTCCTGTCAACAAAGCACTCAGGCTTAAGATTATTAATATAATTATTCAAACCTAAAAATTAAAACTGTAGCCGTCAAAATAAAACCAGTGAGCATAATATAATATATATTTCTCTCATCAGACCTTTGCAAACAAAGTAATCACACAGCAGGCCAAGGCAATTTAATTGTATGCATTAAACATTAGTTTGCTGCAGTTTATTTGCTTAACCAATAAAACAGTTCTGCCATTTATCATCCAGACCTAGACATTGGAGATTTAATGTACCTCAAGTAGTCTCCATCTAAACCAGCAACAATAACAGCCTTTCCATCATGATCAGCTGCATGACGACAGAAGTCATAGAGGTCTCCAAAGAACTGAGCTTCATCAATTCCTATTACATCCAACTGAGAAGAAGTGATATTAAAATGTAGCTTTAAGAGAATAAGTATCACAATAAGTGTTGAAATAAGTAAAAAACGTGTAGATTAATATTAATCAACTTGATTATCGATTATCAAAACATACATCTCATTTGAAACATGTATACACCATATTAAATATGTATTATTTTTATACAAAAAATAAATATACCATAGACATGCATGTATTGAAATAACTTTATTCTTCCCCTCTGGTAGAATAATTATTCTAGAATAAGTAAATAAGAATAGGACCAACTTTATTCCGATTTTCATAGAACCAAACAGAATACTAATTCCTATTTTAGATTTAATCTGGATCCAAACAGTGGCATAGAGATGCCAGGATGACATAATGATGAGGCTGAAAAGGTATAACTGACGAACTACAACTACAAAATTCCTATGTAGAAACGACTCTTTGAAAGTTACTAGTACCACTACACAAGTTAAACCTCTAGAATAAAGTTAAAGGTCACGTAAACAGCCATTTATAACTATCATTAAAGAGATAAAAGTGAAACTCTTACCTTGCGTGTAGCATAAATCCTTCTTATTTAGGAAAATACACAACACATTCAATTTTTCAAAAAAATGAGGACTTTTGGATGCCAGCCATACAACACATGCTTTACATTCTACCTTACGAAATTTATATCTTTAATCCCAAAAAAAACAGATAAAGAAAGGGATAATTGACCAAAACTAACTAGAAAATATGTTTCATCATCGCGTTCATTTGATTACCTTTTCGTAGGCTTCATCTCCAATCCTCCCTCGGAAAGCGGAGAGCTCCGACAACGCCCAGCATGGCATCTTCACACCATCATGCGTCACCACAGAATCCAACCCAAACCTATCATCCTTGCTCGACTTTATCATCGCAACATTCCTTCCCTCACGCAAAAACACCACCCCCCAAAAAAATTTCAAACAAAAACCCGGATCAAATCCACAACCCACCACAAAAACCACAAACAGATGGCCAAGAAGAGAACTACAAAAACCTTCCATGGCCACTCTCGGTCTGCACGCGGCGGAGAAGCGCAGTGGTCTTTCCGGCAAACATCGGCCCGACAATCACATGAATCTCCCCGTGGCGGCCCACCACACCACCTCCGTCATCGCCGGCGCTACTTTCCAAGGTGTACGATCTGGAAGAAGCCAAAGTACGCCACGGCTTCGGGCGGAGGCAGGTCGGGGTTCTGCGGACGGAACGAGGTAGTCCTTCCATGTGGACGATGGGGAGGTGGATGGTGTGGAGATGGGATGGTTTCGGGAGGAAGGAGGGAGTGGGGAGGTGGGAGGAGAGGAAAGATCTCATCTTGGAGATCGAATGCATGGGTGGCAACTGGTAAGGGATCTCTAGGGTTTTGTGTTTTTTTTTTTTTGGAGGGAAACAAACAATTAGGGGCAACCGAAGTGTTGGCGAGGGTGATGAGGAAGAGGAGGGTGCTTTACTGGTCTGGTTACCGGTGGAGGGTAGATAGCGGATATTAGAGTTTAAAACTCGTGGTCTTGACTATTAATATGGTGGTACTAATGATAAAATTCTAGGACCTTTGTTTAAGTTGTTTTAAATCATATAAAATGTCTTGAGTACAGATTTATTTACTAGAAAAGTAGATTCCGAGTGTACCAGAAATATGTTTTGAATGCGAAGAAAAGACGAGAAAGTAAATATAGCTGCAACCAAAATCAATTGAACGGATTACTTAGGTAGTGTTTAGAAACTTTTTTTTACATCAACTTAATGAGTTAAGTGTTTATTGTTTAATTAGCATTTCCAAATGAATCGAATTTTTCTAAAAAAAACTGTCTACAACTTTTTAATTCATTTTAAACTATTGAAGTAGTTTTTAGAAAAGTTAATGAATGTTAAATTTTTGAAAAGTTATAAATTTTAACCATAATTTTTCCTATGATCTCCTTAAAAATTTATTTTAATTACATCATGAACTAAGACACGACAACAGTAATGGTGACCGACGACGACGATGATGGTGGTGGACTACGATGATGGTACTTGTGGTAGTTGACAGTGCTAATGGTAATGGTGGTCAGCAACGACAACGACAACCGTTATGATGGCCATCGACTACGATAGTGGTTGTGGTCAACGACTGCAACTATGGTAGCAACCAATAACTACGACGATGGTACTAACTGATGAGGATAGTGATGGTGGTGGTGGTCGACGACCTACATCAGTGATGATGGTAGCCGATATGGTGATAGTGATGGTCGACAACGGTAGTAGTAGTAATGATCGATGACTATAGTAATGGTAGTGACCAATGACGACAATAGTGGTAGTGACCGACAACCCACTAGTAATAATGATAACTGATGACGACAATGGTAAAGATAATCTACAACAACGGTAATAGTGATGACCTATGACGACAACAATGATGATAGTCGACAACGACGATGGTAGTAATGATGGTAACCAACGATCCACAATTTTAATCTTAATAAACTACGTAAGAGAAAACGTTTCCTAACGCAACATTAGTATTAATCTTCACTTTGAAATTATAATCGATCTTTAACAATTTATCAATTGTTCTTGGAAGTTTTTGTCTTGACTATTTTGGTACACCATGATAATCAACAGTACAATGCAAAGATTGGAAGCAATTTTTTTTTAAACAATAATTAAATGATTACACCCTAGCTATGACACCAAAACATTCTGACTAACACTCTCGATGAAATTGATTCAGCCAAGCCGAACCAATGAAGTAGGAATCCTTCTTAAAATCCATTTAGTAAAGTTTTTAAAGTGAACATACAACTTTTAGAAGTTACAATAATCCAATAATTTTATCAAACATTATCAACTTCTTAAAATAAAAAAACTTTTACAACATTGATTCCTTTATATTTCCAAAAACGAGAACATCACTAAATCTATTCAAAAATTAACTTCTACACTTCAATTTAGAAACTGAAACTTTACCGAACGTACTCTTAACTTCCACGATGGTTCAACACTTGATATATAGTTGTGAGTGGACATTAACCCCTCCATTTAGCCGTTGGAATCTAATTTATACACACATGATTTTACATACAATTATACACAATTCATCTCAGAACTTTTTCCTTAGCCTTTTACTAATTAAAAAAATCCAATTAAGGTAGCCATTGGATTTCTAAGAAGTCATCTAACAGACAAGCACAACATGATGAACCAGGAGACTAGGATATAATCTTCTTTATGATAGATATCCAGTGATCGTACCTTGGAAGCAAGTTAAAATTAGGGAGGAAAATAAAAAGAACGATAGGAGTACAGAGGTCGTTTACTATGTGTTTTGCGTACTGTCAGGGTGACTCTTCGTATGGCACCATACAAGAAAACGGAGATGTATTTCTGCTGCTCAAAATGACCTCTAACTCCATCAACTGATGCTATCATGAGACCCATCTTCAGATTCTGCAAATTATGAACTAGAGATCAGATAAAGAGTGTTTGAAAAAAAAATGAACATGCATATGAATTATGAAATGAAATGCAATACCAATTATAGCTTCCAAGTTTTTGTCATTATACACTCCTAGTGGGGAACCATGTGCTGATAGAAGCATCTCACCATGCTTGGGCTGCCGTTGAGTTTTAGGCGTCATGCCAAATGACAAGCGCTGTCCAGTAACCTGTAATTGTAGATGAGCTCTTTTAGATTAGTATTAACAACTATGAATAAATGCTGTCTATGAGGTTAACTCTCTTGTTATAATGCTATGGACGTCCATTAAAAGAAACAGAAAAAGGCCAATCAGAGGTGGCCAAAATAACCAACTTGCAAAAGAGTGTGGCAAGACAATACGAACCCCAGGGGTTTGGAATGAATCTACTACTCCTACAAATTGTGTTTCAGATGGTTCAGCAAGAGCCTAAAAATAATTCCAAAGATAAAAAACGTTAGTAATACAAGCCAGTCAAGGAAAAGTAATCTTAAAGTCAAAAAATTTAATGGTAGGTGAAAGAAACATACAAAACCCGGGATATGTAGGCTTGCAGCATTCAAAATATTCGTTTTCACTGCCAACATCACAAAAACAATATGAGAGAATATTATACTAGGTGGCAAAACATAACAAATATTTGTCTGAGCATTTACCTGACCTAGCTGAAAAATTAAGATCAACACTAGATGGCATGACAAAATTTCCAACTGAGGCAGGCATTTCTCCTTCACCTCTAGCATTCATAGGCAAACCAATTTCATCTTTCCATTGCAATTCAAAGAATGGGTATTTTCTATTGAGATCTGCTGATAGATTAGGACAGTTTTCTTTCAAGAACTGTATTGCTGGTGTCTGCAATTGTTCATTTGTGATGTATGAGCGGAGCAAACGAGAACGAGACAGCATATTCTCAATTTCGGCATCCTTTATGGCTTGAATGGCAATAATGTGGCATTCAACTGTCAAAAAAAACAATACCTTGTAAAGCATTCCAAGCCACAGCCGGTACATTCAGTCAGAATAAAACCTACTTTTATTGGTGATTGGAATTGAAAGTAATGAGTTGAAAAAATAGGCTAATATTTAATAGTGGTGCTACATCATATTCAATATAACATTTATTTACCATAATTAAGATTTTATATTTCAACAATGGATATTTTGACCAAGATGACCTTAAACATGTGTCTTGATCTAACTTTAAAAAAAAACAATTATTGAAAAAAATCTTAATACAGGAAAACAACGTATTATATACAAAATCTTTGTATAATCTTTGCAATCATCTGATTATTCACAACATGCAAAAGCAACTGAAATTCTATCCGGTTAATCGCATGCATGAATGGTGGACTGGCAAGACCAAGAAAACATCTCCTTAGGTCACACGACTACCATGGTTCTAAATATCGATTTCGTGTCAGACCTCGATAAATTGAAAAATAGACACGTGTCGAGAAAATGTCGGTATGTCGGTGGAAACACGGTAAAAAATATATATATTTATTTAGAAAACTTTCATATCGATATCATGTCGGAGTCATGTCGGTAAATTGAAAATAAGACACGTGTTGGTGAAATTTCGGTGACACGTGTAGACATTTGATACCATGACGACTACAACATTTATCGACCAAAAAAAAAATCTTTTGCTTGTTATGAACCTGGAATTCAGTAGTAAATCAACAACAATGATACATTACATTAATTTAATAAACATAACCACACATCTGGGATTATTTTCTGACATATGATAGTACCATTATCCAATCTTTCAATTTTGAATCATGGCATAAATAAGGACATGGATAAGAAGATGATCATACTCAAATGTTTGAAATTGAAACTGATTTCAATGTCTAAAGCAAAATTTTGCGGAATTTAATTAAAGTTATACCTTTTCTATATTGCACGAAATTATACATCCATGAAATCTCACCTAATAAACTGGAGCCTTTGGAATCAATCCATCCTTTCTTGGCAGCCAAAGTTACATTTATTGTATTGTTATAATGGAGCTGGAATGTAGATAAATTTGATGACAATTGCTTATCCTACCAAATCACAAGCCTTGCTTCAAACTTGTCCCATAGATGACCTTACCACAAGCATAGTCTGAAAAGCCACAGTACATAGATATATTAAACCCCCTTAGGTGTTAAGATTAGATATTGGATGTAAGTTTGATATGCACACTAATAAAGAACTATATCATATCTTTAGATACTAAAATATGGCCTATGTAACTTGGGAGTTGAAGCATGGCCCCAAATAAAGGCTCATTTGTGAATCTTTTACCCATATTTTTTGTATTATCTGCAATCCTTTTACCCATGTTTTTTGTTTCTTTTATGTGCCATGGATAAGAAACTCAAATTAAAAACAGAGGTTTAATGTATGTATGCACCTTTTAACGATTTTTTATAATAATAGTTAATAAATTTGTTTTGACCATTTCTTTGTATGTCATATGTAAGTTATTAAAAAACTCAAATTGTAAAAAATATAGACATTTCAAAATTACTAGTTTATTTATGTAGACCAACCAATCATATCCTACATTTGCATTGCTGACATACAATATCATTGCCAAAATTGTGCCTTAAAGGACGTCCGTTGATTCCTTGATGACACAAGGATCTAAGGTAGATGACCGAACCAAACATCTGCTAATTCCCTGACGTGTTTGGGATCAAGGACGAACATCCATTCTAGACATTCAGTTTAGGTTTTCTTTATTTTCTGACTCTCCTATATATAAGAGGTTGTACCCCTTTTGTTATTATGTAATAATATTCTTTTCTTCTTTCATTCTAACATGGTACACATCCAAATCTTAATCGTTAGCTTCCTCTTTCCCACCACCACCCCTTCTACCACCGTTCACTTTGTTTTTCTTGGTGATTTAATCTTTTATCATCTTTATGATGCTTGTTTGAAGACCGCAGATCCCTTCCTATTAGATTAATTATTGTTATCTCTTACATGTTTAACTGCTAATTATTATTTCTTGTACATGATACGCATTACCTATAGTCAAGTCCTATACGCTAAATTCTGCCTTTGCCTCTGAGTTCAAGGCAACTATAGTTACTAACGTGAAGTTTAATGACCATAACTACCTTCTATAGACTCAAGCTTTCAGTCAATTTCTTGGTTCTCAAGGTCATGAACATCATCTTGATGACAATCCACCGGATAGAAAAGACTCCACGTTTCCGACATGGAAACAATCTGATTGTACAGTGCAGACATGGATGATAAATGTTGTGGAATCGGATCTTGTTGCTAGGATTGGTTGTGGGTCTACAATAAAGGAGATGTGGACATCAAAGCTAATGGATAACGTACCTATGAGTTGTTTAAGAAAATTGTGGACAACAAACAAACTAATCGATCCCTCGGTAAGTTCTATTCGATTACAAAAGGGTTATCAATGAATTCCGTGAGTAATTGACCTCGACAGACAAAGAAAACAATGGAAGGATTTGTTTGTGTGTGGCTTTCTGATGAACTTAAATGATAACTATGGAGTGTTAAAAGGCCAATTATTGAATGAGAAGACAATTCCTTCCTTAACATGTGTATTTTCTTGTCTATCTACCACATCCTTGACTATACCCCTATCAATTATGACACTGATGAATCATTCTATTATGATTGCACGTAATGGCTCCGAGGCTAACAAAGTGCCTAATGGTCACCACCTATAGTCCTTTGGAGGACATAATGGTCAATTGCGTCATGATCAGAAATGCACGTTTTGTGGCTGGTTAAAACATACAAAGGATACTTATTGAAAAAAGCATGGGAAACTAGATTAGCTCATGGGGTTAAAGACTTCTATAGTGGCTATGGCTACTACGGACAATTCTCCAACATCTAATGATATAATTCATCTTTCTCGTGAGGAGTATTATCATTTTTATGCATCTTAATCTTCTACCTATATTGCTACACATGCTCTAGAGTTCAATAAATCGACTTTTGTCATCTCTCGTGATAAAGGTTGGTTTATTGATTTCAATGCTTTGAGTCATATGATAGGTAATCGCACTCTGTTTTCTAACCTTTCAGTTGCCTCTAGATGCTCTCCCATTGTTGTTGCAGATGGTTCAGTGTCTCTAGTTACTAGTGTAGGCACTATTAAAATCTCATCTATTACATTAGATCTTATTTTACATGTTCCCAACTTAACCTTTCACTTGTTATCTGTGAGTCCAATTACCAAATCTTTGAATTGTTCAGTAATCTTTTTTTTCCCTCTCATTGTCTTTTTCAAGACCTTCAGTCAAGGACGACGATTGGTAGGGATGCTGAGTAATATAGAGTCTATCATCTTAGTCTTACCTTTGTTGCTACGTCGATTATTGTCGTTTCTCCATTTCCATGGCATTACCATCTTGGTCATCCTTCTCTTACTAAATTGAAGAAAATTATATCCCTTAGTAAGCCAATATCTAACTTCTCATGTGATGTGTGTCAATTAGGCAAACATCATCTCGTGTCTTTTCCTTTGCGTTATGAGAATAAAAGTACTAGTTTGTTTTAGTTAGTTTATAATAATGTTTAGGAACCATGTTGTGTTGCTGTTAGTTGTGGTTTTAAATATATTATCACCTTTATAGATAACTACTCTAGAATAACATGACTTTACCTTCTTCAAGATTGACCATTTGTTTTTTATGTATTCAAATCTTTTCACAATGAAATAAAAATACAATTTTCTACTTCTTTACGTATATTAAGAACTGACAATGCGTTAGAATACAAGAAATGTTCTTTTGATATTTATTGTTCTACTCCTGGCATTACTCATCAAAGTTCTTGCGTTTCCACTCTGCAACAAAATGACATGACTTAAAGGAACATTAGATGTTGCTTGATCCTTGATATTCCAAATAGATGTTCCTAAATTTTTTTTGGGTAATGCTATTTTAACTACTTATTTTCTTATTAATATAATGTCATCCTCTGTTCTTAAGGGAGCTATTCCTTTTGGTCTATCCAAATAAATCTTTATTTTCTGTCACTCCTTATGTTTTAAGTGTACTTATTATGTACATATTCATCAACAAAGACATGATAAGTTATTTCCTTGGACAATAAAATGTGTCTTTGTACTCTAGGACTGTTAAGTATCGTTACTTTGATCTTATTTCTAAGAAAACTTTAATTTCTACTGATGTAACATTTTTTAGCAGCAAATTTTTTTATTGAGTCCAACCCATCGTTAGGTGTTCCTAATCCAAAGGCTTCACACCTAGTATGAACCTACTTCATCAAGTGTTCTTATTCCACCTGCACCAAAGAATCAACCAACTACTACTAAGCTACACTCAGATGGAGGTCCACTACCTTTGCTTCCAACTGATTCGAACCTTCCTAATGCTTTTCACAAAGGTATACATTCATGTACTTAACATCCAATTGTCAATAATGTATCTTTTGATCATCTTAGTCATTCTTTTTGTTCCCATGTCCATTACACTTATTTTTGTGCCTAAAAATTATCAAGAAGTTCTTCTTCATCGTGAATGGAAAAAGACAATGGAGGTTGAAAAGAAAACCTTACTTGAGAGGAAGACGTGGGATTTGACCATCTTATCTTATCTTATGGTCTCTCGCCTATTAGATGTAGGTAGGTATTTGCAGTAAAATTTTTACTTGATGGATCAATCGACAAGTGTGAGGCTCTGTTTACTTGCCAAAGGCTTCACATAGACATATAAGATTGATTAATTCAAGACTTTCTTCCGAGTTGCACGAATGAGATCTACAAGGATCCTTGTCTTTGTTGTTGTGAACAAAGATTAGCTAATACCTTGTCTTTCAGACGAATGTCAAAAATACTTTTCTATATGATGATGTGTTTGAGGTGTATATGGAACCACCACTTGGTTTTGTTGCTCAATGAGAGAAGATGATATGTTGATCAAGGAGATCGATTTATGACTTGAAGCAAAGTCATTGTGTTTAGTTTGACAAATTTAATTAGATCATCACAACAACTGGTTTTATTTGTAGTAATGCAAATCACTTAGTTTTTATTAAAAAGGGATCTAGTGGCATTGTTATTGTTGCTGTATATGTATATGGACAACTTGATTCTAAGGAGTGACGATGAAGAAATTGTTGACATGAAGAAATATCTTCAAGGCAAATTTATTACTAAGGACTTGAGCCCATTGAGGTACTTTCTTGACATTGAAACTACTCGAAGTAAACAAAAAATTATACTATCACAAAGAAAATATGTCATGAATCTTCTAGAAGAAACAAATCTTTTGGGAGCCAAATCTACAAACTCACTGATAGAAGCAAATACAGACTTGTGGTGAAAAAAACGTGGATTTGAATATAGAACTCAATATAGATAGCTGCTTGGCAAGTTAACCTATCTCACTGGTAAACTGTTACGATACCTAAAATCATATTTGTAGTGAACTTGGTTAGTCAGTTCATAAAGAAACCCAAGTAATGTCACGTGGTTGTTGTGTCTCATATATTGGGATACATCAAGAAAGGACTATGTTTTGAGAAGAATGAACGTCTAAATATTATCGCCTATTATGATGCTAGCTATATAGGTGAGAAGAATGACAAGAAATCCAAGTTGGGATATTGTACTTTTGTTGAAGACAACCTTATCTCATGGAAACCAAGAAACAAATTGAAGTCTCAAAATACAATTCCGAAGTAAAATATAGAGCTATGGCTTTTGTAACTTACAAGATTACCTAGATAAAGTTGTTCATGAGAGACTTTAAGATGACCTACAATAATCCTATTTCTATGTTCTATGATAATCAAATGGTCATCCATATTGTTAACAATGTAGTTTTTCATGAACGCACCAAGTATATTAAGATTGATTATCACTTTGTGAGGAATGATGTGTTTATTGCACTCCGTAACTCAATTTGAATAAGCAAACTGCTAATATCTTCACAAAAGCGCTCAAGAACGATGTCTTCCACTATTTAGCAAGTGAGTTGTGTATAAAGAATATCTATACTCCAACTTGAAGGAGAATATCAAGATTGTGTCCTGATAGATATTTGCTAATTCCTTGATGGTACAATGATCTAGGGCGGACGACCAAGTCCGCTAATTCCCTGACGTGTTTAAGGTCAAGGGTGGACATCTGCTGTGGACATTCAGTTTGATTTTTCTTTATTTTCTGGCTCTCCTACGTATAGGAGACTGTATTCCTTTTGTTATTAAGTAATAATATTCTTTTCTTCTTTTATTCTATCAATCATATTTATGCATACGTTTCGGTCTCATAGACAATATTAGTCAAATGGTCCATAAAGAAGTATATCCACATTCGATGATGGGCAGAATACTTTAAACAGGAGTTGCTCCTTAAAAGAGCAAGGTTAGGTCCACATTCAGTGAGTACATAAAAGAATGGTGCAATCTGAAAATGCGTATGAGAAATGTTTGTAGCTTTTTAAACCATACAAGGAAACAAGAGGAAGAGCCAAAAAGGAGACAATAAACATATTAGATTGACAAAATAGTAATACCAATATGGATGGCTGAAACCAATCTATAAAAATTGGGCTGATTGGCCATTGCAAATGCAAGGGATAATAATAGCACATTTAAAATTCAAAACACATGCAACCATCTCAATGTACTTGTGTGGTCTTCAAAAAATGTGTTTAATCATGAATAAAATTCAAGCAAATGGCAAAAAGGAAGCTGTTGCTTGAGGTAAAATAACATAATAGATCTATTAGTGAACTATTAGCATAAATCTCCAAGAGCAA
Organism: Posidonia australis; assembly: GCA_024699735.1. Lineage (NCBI taxonomy): Eukaryota > Viridiplantae > Streptophyta > Magnoliopsida > Alismatales > Posidoniaceae > Posidonia > Posidonia australis. The sequence continues at coordinate 11,301 of JAMKQA010034024.1, read as the reverse complement.
TAGTTTTAAAAAGAAAACTCACGCAACTCACTCTTGCTACTTTGTGCGAGTGCACTAGTGCAGGCATACATGGCTCAAAAGATCACATATTACCTTCACGATCGTTGAACGCACACTGGCTTTCTTCAAACTGTGGTTCCTCATTTGAATGAGTTGGGGCACCAGAGCCAAGCCTAGGCTGTAGAGGTGGCTTCTTGGCAGTCATCTTCTTTCTCCCCCTCTTCACCATCAGGAAAAGCCTATCCCACCTTCCAGCTCATGCAAGATGCTCCTCGACCAACAGCCCCTTTGCCCCTTTCCAAGCAAATAGGGGACAAAAAACCTAAATAAAGAAATCAATAGGAAAGAACTCGTGACTGCAGTTTGTTCTAAAAGAAAGAAAGAAAGAAAAGAATCGCCTCTTGAAAAACTTTAAAAAACCCACTAGAAATCGGGTTTGATCAATCCACTGTGGGCCCATTTGACATTTTTGTAGCCTATACATTATAGCTTAACTTATTGAGAATAGATTATCATAGGTTCCATTAGGAAATAGTTTCTATAGGTTGCCACAAAGCTGATGTTTTCTAAAAGGAGAAATCGCAGCATCTATCCAATACAAGAAACAAGGTCGGAAGATTTACAGATCTAGTAAATGAAAGAAAAGACAGACAATAATTGATGGATGAAGGAATTTACGTAAACTTGCCACAAAATAATACGGTAGAAGGCATTCCTGATTGATCTAATCATTTAGCCCAAACATAGAGCATGATTAGGTCGATCATCTATCAATCTAAATTATCACATCACATGCTAGTGAGACCTACATATTTCAGACCTTGAAGGATGGGAAGTAAAAAGTGGCAGCTCTTAACAACATAGAAAAATCATCAAGTTCTAGAACATACATGTAATCTCAAAATTAGGCTCTCAAAACAGACAAACAGTTCAATACATGCTTGTTAGAAACATCTCAACATAAATATTTGGGTATCATAGTACATAAATGTTAGATCTACTTTTGTTTAGTGTTATAGGTTATATGGGTAAATGGATATCAATCTACTTAGTATGCATATATATGTGTGTAACTAATCCTCTCAATAGATATTCATTCATTGATTTTCTCTAATCTCAACATGGTATCAAGAACATAAATTCAAGGTTGAGAGAACCCTAACCCTAATCGTCACCCACCCACCCTTTCCAACGCCATCGACTCTTCCAACCCTTTGTGCACCGTCGGCCCTTCCATCTTGCCAACTCTACCTCCCCTCTCCTTTCGTCGACTACTCCTCTCTTACCATAGTCGCCTCTCCCACAGGCTCTTCTCCTCCTATTGGCCCATCCATCCGACGGTTCCATAGCCCATGTCGCTAACCTATCCTATGTAAAAAGGATGTAAAGGACTATTGTGCTATTGTAGGGCATTTGTATGTCTCATATGTGCTTGTTTATGTGTGACTCGAGACCAATCTACATGTTTTTGAGTTGGTAACTAAAATCCAACCTTGTTCGTGTTTGTGGTTATTGTTTATCATGGTGGTGTGTATCATGGCCTCTTCCTTTGCCTCTAACGCCACAAATGATGCATGGCTACAAAATCTCCACAGGACTACTATCAAACTCAATAGTAACAATTATATATTATGGTCCAAATCCTTCACTGTGATTCTTGGTGCTCATCGAAAGGTTAAGCATATCACAGATGCTTTTCTAACTGCAAAGGATCCAACATATGATAATTGATTCGCCTTTAACTATGGAATAATATCATGGCTAGTTGACAACATGGAACTTAATATCGCCTTAGATGTCATGTCTTTCACTCTGACTAAAAGGATATAAGATATGTTAAAGGAAACGTACAATCATAAGAAAAACACATCTCGTATCCTCAAGATATATGAAAAGTTTCTCTCTTCAACAAAGAGATTAAATGTTTAGGAATTAAACATCACTTTGCTCCCTTATAGGTAAACTAGATACTCATCAACCGATTGTCCTGATCCGAAAAATCTTAATGAATATCACAATAGTTTTATTGTTGCCAAGTTTCTCGCTGGGCTTCGCCCGAATGTTGCCTCCTAGATTTCTAGTCATGTACTTGGTATTAATATGGTTCCATCTCTATCCTCAACGTTTGCCCATGCATTACATGTTTCTACTGGTGTGCTTGTCTCTATGCCATATTAATCAACCATGGTAGATTCCTATAGAGGTTGTGGTCGTGAATGTAGTCAAAGCCGTTTTTCATGAAGAGGACATGGCACTCATAAATGTGATCACTATGGTAGAACTAACCACATATCTAACAAGTGTTGGAACAAGTTCGACTGACCTAATTGGGCTTTATCATGCTGCAACAGAGGATGTTCCAATGATAAGTCTTCATCTTATGTTGTTACCACCTTTCAGGCAGAGCACGATAAATTTCTTCATTTACAAGCAAACCAATCCTCTGCCACTGTTTTTCATGCTATCACTTATAAGTACAAGTACCATTTTAGCCTCTACGAACAATTCACCCAGGTGCCTGTACACATATGTCAAGTACTCGTGATCTGTTTACCCATTTATCCAGTGGTCGTTACTATAATGTCTCGAAGAAAGGGGTTATTCAAGCCTCTTTCCAAGTCACTCTTAATAAAGTTCTTTATGTCCCTATCTTTCCTGTTAATTTACTCTCCATCAATGCCATCACTAAAGTTTTATATTATTATGTAACTTTTTCCCCTTTTCATAATACCTTTCAGGATTTGTAAATGGGAGCGATGATTGGCTTAGATTGTAAGCATAATCATAGTATTTACTTGCTGCTTTGTGAAGAAATACAACAGGAGTTAGCATCTTTCGTATCTTCTCAAAAGTCGTCCAATCTATGACACTATCATCTGGATCCCTCCTCTCATCGCAAACTTGAACAAATTCTTCACTATCATTTGATTATAAGTCGTTTCAGTTGGATAAACATCTTTGTGCTACCTATAAGCGTCCTTCTACCTGTATTAGTAAAGCTTTATTTGAGTTAGTTCATTGTGATATTCAATCCTGCTCATGCCTCGTTTGTCTTTAGTTATCGTTATTATATTATTTTCATCGATGATTATTCTCGTGCTTCATAGGTGTATTTTCTCAAAGGCAGAGTACATGTATTTAATGTCATTAAAAAAATTTCTTTGCAAAAATTATCAATCAATTTTCTACTTCTCTTAAAAAAATTCATACTGACAATGCTTTAAAGTTTGTTTAAAAAGATCTTCTAACTTATTGTGCTTCTTTAGAAATTGTACATTAAACTACATGTTCTCCCACATCACAATAGAACGGTATTGTTGAGAGAAAACAAAGACATATTTTCGATATTACTCGTACCATTATGTTACAGATGCATGTCCTAAATATTTGTGATTTGACATTATTCTTACGACTATCTATGTTATCAATAAAATGCTTGCTACTACTCTTGATAGGACTTTACCCTAAACATGTCCATTATTGACACGACACAATTACACAAAACGATAAGACACAACATAATCAAATTTAGTAATATTTTTTTAAATTATTTTGAAATATTTATGTGATTCATAACTAATGAATATAACTTTATTTTAACACGATTAGACACGATTACTATATGATTCAATATGATTGGAACCGCTGCACCCAATTAATATCTATTTAACATTGATAATAGATTATTAAACATATTATTACTAAATTGAATACAAATACATTTTATACATGTTTAAAATTATTGTATTATTAATACTCAAATATAATTTCCCCAAAATATAAGAAATATTGGTGACAAAATGGACATGATAAACCCAACAAAATAAATACACTACACGACCCGATTGATAGGTCTACTTTATCCCTTACAAAACTATGTCCTGTATTCCATTACATGTGTGTTTCTAGGGCATTCTAGGATTAAAAAAAAATACAAACGTTATCATCCTGCAACTAAATGATACTATGTTTCTGCTAATGTTGCCTTCTTTGACTCCAATAACTCCTATCTAAGGAGTATTCCTCTTCCTTCTCCAATTGAGAATTCTCCCATGGTACCTAATGTACATGCTGCTATACAAACTCCTACACGTCCTTTGCAGGTCTATCAACGTCACCAATAGAAACATCATCCACTTCTAATCGAACCACCATATCCATCTATAAATCCGTCCTCCTTGAACTTCTAAGACTTTATTACTCTTTGGAATGGTAAACGATCTACCATTGTTTATCCTATTTCTAATTTTGTTTTTTATGATCATCTTCGTCCATCATTTTGACAATTTACACTATCTATTTTTTCTAAGTCTACTCCCAAGAACAACGAAAAGGCAATTCTTGTTCCTCAATGGAAAGAAACAATAAATGTGGAAATGTAGGCATTGTTATCTTGTAGTACATGAAACTTGATTTCTTGTCTAGTTAGGACTAAACTAATGTGATTGGATGTCTTTGGGTCTACATTGTTAAGTACAAACCTAATAATACTGTGAATCGCTACAAAGCTCACCTTGTTGCTCGTAACTTTACTCAGACATTTGGAGGTATATTATAAAGAGACCTTCTCACCTATTGTTAGACTGAATTCTATTCATATGTTGCTCTTTATCTCCATCAAACTGTCAGTTGGATGTCAAAAATACATTTTTATATGATAATTTGACGGAATAGGTACATATGAAACAACCTCTTGAGTATATTATTTAAAGGGAGGATAGAATACGCCGTCTTAAGAAGGCTATTTATGAGTTGAAACAGACTCCAAGAGCCTAATACGAAAATTTTAGTAAGAGTGTCATGGATAATGGATTTCAACAATATACTGTTGATCATTGAGTGTTTATCAGAAGGCAAAGTAGAGGTAGCGTTATCTTCGTAGTGTATATTGATGATATTCTTCTCATAAGCAGTGACACCACAGGAATCATGGAAACAAACGAGTATCTAAAGAAGTATTTTGTTACAAAGGACATGAGGAGACCGAGATATTTTCTGAAAAATGAGCTCGCACATGACAAAGACAGAATGACTATATTACAAAGGAAGTATACACTTGATCTTCTCGAAGAAACTGGACTTCTAATGTACAAACCAAAAATGACTCCGATAGATCAAAATCTGGATTTTTAGGATAACACCTTAGAAGTCTTTACATATGTTGGACAGTATAGACGACAGATCAAGAAACTCGTCTATTTGCCTATCACACATCCAAATATTTCTTATGTTGTAGGATTACTTAGTTTATGCATGAACCTAAGATAACCCATTGGAAAAGAACTATGCATGTATTAGCATACATTAAAGAGACCTTAGCAAAGGTCTTGTATAAAAAAAATGTGGACATCTTGAAGTAGAAGCCTACTCAGACTTTGCTAGGTTACTGTACCTATGTGGAAGGCAATTTTATATAAAAAGGACTTTGAGGAGCAAAAAATGGAATTTGGTCTCCAGATCTAGTGCAGAAGTAAAATACCATTCTATGGCTCAAATTGCTTATGAAATAGTGTAGTTAAGATCATTGTGACAACCAAGTGATTATCTCTATTATCCATAATTCAACAATCCATGAACGAACAAAGCACATTGAGAACAACTATTACTATACTTAAGACACTGTGATCAAAGGAATCAATTCTACTCTGTGTACTCTATCGTCCAAGAAACTAACAGACATCTTTACAAAAGGACTAAGTGTTGATGTTTTTAAATCTCTTTATAATAACTTGGGGATGATATATATGTGTAACTACTCCTTTCATTAGATATTCGTTCATTGATTCTCTCTAATCTCAACAATAACTATTGGAATTTAGAAAAAAAATAATTTTGAGAAACATAAATATTAGAGAAAATTGTGTACTTACTATTTTCAGTCAACATTTTAATCTACCTGATAGTTGGAGGTATCTGGCACAGGGACTGAATTTCAACATCTTATTTTTCATTTCCTGATTTGTTGGATCCTTAAGGATGCCATTTCTCTGAATCGTCCTGATTTCACTTTCTTCAGAATTTTTGAAGCAAATTTTTAAAGCCTGAAGGTTTTATGTATTTTGCAACAGTCATTGTAGGATAAATCCACTACATTTTTGTAGAATCTGGTACAAACTTCCCACTATCGTATAAGAGTAATTGTTTATGTAGATTTTATCAAAGAGGAAACTAAGGAAGAATAATTTGTGAAAAGAGATTTATTTATTTCCAATGCATCACCAACTTTTGTGCTAGTTCTCTGTGTGAGACCATGAACAATGTTGTGGGATGAGTCTTAACATTTCTTTTGTTAAGTATTTCAATACCAGAAATATATCTTTTTTCAATACCAGAAATATATCTTTTGAACTTGATTATATAAGACGAAAACAAGTATACCATAGATGCCATAAATCAAACAACTACGTTGGTTGTAAATGATCGACTTTTAAATGTTAAAAGACAACACATATTGCTACCAAGGTTATTAATGCAAGTAGGTGTCTAGGCGAAAACATTTTTTTTAGTTGGATCCGATAATGGATCCAACAAGGATCCGTTATTTTATAAGGGTTTTTTTCAACCCAAACACCCAGAATACCATCTCCAAGACCAGTGGTTGTGTTGTTCTCCCCCTCCTTCGACATCCCCAACCTCTGGTGACTATTTCCGACGGCTCCAACGGCCTTTTCCAGCAATTCTGGTGAGTCCTGCAACTCCAACAACGTGTTCCAATGGCTTTTTCACATCTCCTCTCTCCCTAAGGTAAGCATCAAGCCTTCATCTTCTCCTCTCTTTTTTCATCTTGGATTTCATCTTTGATGTCTTCTCCTTTCTCCCTAATGTTCATGTCAAGGAGCTCAATTATGATAGTGAATGCACGATAGGGATATCGAGGGCAGCAAATGAATTTATGTATGGAAAGGATGGACTCACATGGGCACAAGTTGATATGACTATAGGAATTTCTAAATTCAACTTGGGTCATACTAAAAGAGTGAAGAGTACACAAGTAACACAAGCTTCAACAACTTCACCAACAACAAGAGCATGTGGATGTGGTCGTGGATGTGCAAAGGGACATGGAAATATTGTAAAAATATATTCAAGGAAAGGCAAACAACCCATAACGAAAGAAGAAGAAGAAGAGTGGGGAGAAAGTGAAAAGAATGGAAAGAAAGAAGCTTATGAAGAAGAAGGGGATGATGAGGATCACAACTTTGGAAAACACTTCGATGATTCATTAGATGATAAAGAAAGTGAATGAGATCATGAGAGTTTCATTTGTTTGTTCTTTTTATTTTAGTTTCATTTGGACCTTTGTTTTTGTTATTAAGTATTGACTTTTGTTTACAAATTAATTTGTGATTTTTAAATATTGTGTTTACCTTATTTGTTGTTTAAATATTGTATTTTACATATTGGCAATGTTAGTTGATGTTTTATTAAGTTTAAAGTAGGTATATTAATGCATGATACTATTTAACAATGTGTTATTTTATTTAATTCTAAGTATATATACAAAAGTCTGAACAAAATTTGACTAATTTTGGGCACCCAGGCACCCAAGACTGTCGCGTTAGACATCATGTCCTCAATAAATCTTTTTGTTTCAACTCTTCAATAAAAAAGAAGACTACCAATAATGTTTTGTTTCGGTATACATGGACTTACTTTAAATAATTGACACCAACCACACCATCTATTACCAATTTGAAACCAATGAACTATGTTGGATTGAAAATTGATTTCAAATACAACAAGTGAAAATTAAACTTCTTATGACCATGGCATGGCTCTTAATAAAGCAATACATCTAGAGTGAAAGATTACATAACAATGATAGGAAACAAACAACCAACAAGTTCAAACAGCAAAAGCTCTCATGTTTTTTATGCCAACGTAAAAGAAAGGAAGCAAGATAATAAGTATTTGTTTAGATTTGCTCTGAACCTTGGTTTGCTGCAGTCATCATCATTGACCACACTGTGATTTGTCTTATTCCCAGCAACTCAATACACTTGGCATACTTAAAACCAAACAAAATCAAACTCCTTCCCAAAATTCCACAAAGAACCCTACAAAAAAAATCCCAAAATTCTAACACTGAACACCACCCTAGACCGAAAGCTCTCAAACCATACAACAGAAAACATACAATAAGCTTAAAAACCAATCTTTCAAACATGGTACCAAATCATACATTGAGCATCCAACCACAATAGAAACCCCAAACCCGGAAAGCAGCAGCACCAACAATCTGAAGAGGGAGGAAGAGAAGAGCCAGACCTGATTCCAAAGGAACTCGAGAGCAGTAGATTGCTGCAAAGCCTCTGCTTGGACAGATCCTCGGTGTGGAGCCTCCAGGAGCCTCACGACGTCTTCAGTGGCACGAAGGAAGAAGTGACGCTGGTAATGTGGAGAGCGTCGAAATTCAGGTTCCACTTTTGAAATCAGCTTATAAGCTGATTACGAGAAAGGCAGGGGCATGGGGCTTTGGCAACACCTACCTCAAGGGGTGATTTTGGTGTTGCAAGTGCTCCCTGGAATCTACAGACGAACAACTTTGATCTTGTGTGGCATCTTGTGGTGGCGGCAGCTTGGTGACAAAGATGAGGAGGTGGAGGCGTTGACGTCGGTGAGGCGTTGGGTTGAGAGAGGGTGATCAACAAGGTCCCATGGTGACACAGGGAGAAAAGGTAGACCCATAGTCCTCCTGAGTGGCGGAGCCAGAAGGGTGGTTCATGTAAAAGTATAATGACCACCCGTAGTCGTACAATTTTGTTCTTCCTTACTTTCCCCTAATCTGTATTGCTTAGGCAGAAGTTCCCACACATTGACAATATGTACAAAGGAGCAAACTGGTTTAGATCTTAAAAAGGAGATCATAAAGTTCATATGTGAACTATATTATGTTGCTCAACAAAAAAGGATCTATTATTAGATATCACATATTCATTTGTGAACTAGTTTTTAAATTTTAAACTAAAATTTCAGCCTGGTATGCATTCATGTAAAAAGAAATATGAACATAATAAGTGCAAAATTCAAATAAGTTGGTTTCCTATAGGATCGATAAATGATATTAGCCATCCAGAAACTATGATATTGCAAGAGAGGCCGACAAAGACAACGATTTCCACAAACAAAAGGATGATTAATATAAGGGGAATGAGCATAATATATGTAACATAAGAAATAAAGTCAAAGTTCATTAACACTAGTACATGGAGCAAGTCTACAAAGCAATAAAGTTAGTGATTTTGCTAACTGATAACAAATTCACATTGAAATTGTGTACAAAAAGAACATCGATGAGGACCCTTTTTTTCACACGATCTTAGGAGAATGAACAACATTTCCCATAGTGTTACTGGAACTGAAGCCTGACAAACCTTTTTTTTCACATACCTGGAGGGTGCAGTAGCTTCGACGAGGAGGGTCGCTGGGTTGCTGCTGGATCTCGCTGTAGCGTCGGCGAGGAGGGGAGGAGGAGGGCGCGGAGGGGGAGTCAGCGGAGGAGGGGGAGGAAGCGGACGATGGCGGGGAAGGGAAGGAGGCGGAGGAGGGGGAGGAAGCGGACGATGGCGGGGAAGGGAAGGAGGCGGAGGAGGAAGAGGGGCAGGAGGAGGGCGGGGAGGGAGGAGATGGAGGAGGAGGGAAGGAAGAGGAAGAGGAAGCGGAGGAGGAGGAGGAGGAGGACGGAGCAAGGAAGGGGAGGAGGAAGAGGAGCCGCCGAAGAAGAGGAGGGGGAGGGAGAGGGGGAGGGGGAGGGTGCAAAATGAAGAGGGTCGCCGAAGAGGAAGGAGATGGGTCAGGTCTCAGGAATCCTTTGAAATTTCACGGGAAGGGATGGAAAATGAGAAGAATCGGTTTATATGATTAGAAAGCAAAGAGAATGTGTTTTTTTTTTAACCATTTCAAGTTAAGTATATAAACATAATTATTTTAAATAGTTAACCGAGATTCTTTTTTTTTGGTAATGGTAAGTAGTATTAGATATCAATCCTAAGGAAAAAAAATCCAAGGAAATCACGAGTCCAAAGTTCACCAATATTACAGAATCTTAGTTCCAACAATTTAGGAACAAGATGTCCAAAATGCAGTAAGCAGAAAGAAGTCTGAAAATAAAGGAAATTCCATCAACCAACAAAACGTTAGCCATTACAAAGGATTGTCATCCAAGAGAGCAGGAGTAGATGTATTTTGTTCCCAATCTTATTGGTCATTATTTGTAGCCATAGGGTCAATTTCCATATCCCTGTTCTGCTGAAAAGACGAAATGGAGTGCAGAACCTCATTTTTTCAAATTCGAAAGGCCACAATGTCTCTTCTTCAATGGACCGACGAACCCGAGATAGAGTCGTTGGAACAGAAACAACATTCGCCAGAGATAAATCACAGTCCAAGACTCACAAGTATAATCAAGAACCAAAGAAAATTTACAGTAGAAAAGAAACTATAATTTCATCCTCCATATCACAATCAGAGTGTTCGGATTCAGGCAAACAAATGCCCTAACCCTAGAACAGCTGATCAGAGAAAAATTCCACCGTAAAGCTCAATATATGCCAACAAATGCCATAAAATGCCAACAAATTCCAAATCAATATGCAAAGGAAGGGGGGTAAGAAAGTGTTTTAGCTGAGGTTTATACCTTCTAGTAGTATACCTGACGAGAGAAGACCAACATCGGCGAAAGGTCGATCCTATCTGCAAGTAGGCAAGGGGTCGAACCCGTTGACGAGACTATGCTCAGATGGAGAGGAGGCGGAGGAGAGGAAAGTCCCAACTGTGACCATGCCCGATCCGAGGGAGGGGTGGGGAGGAGACCACAACCATGCCAGGATGGCGAAGGCGCAAGGATAAGATAGAAGAAGAAGAAAAGAAAAGGAAATGGAGTCGCCACCTAGTCTTTTAAGGGAAAGACGAGGAAAACCACAAAAGAATGAATGCATGGGATGCAGATGGAAAGGCTGGATATCTGCTAACCAGATGATGGGTAAGGATTCCTATTACGCACGAGGAAGGTATTAGGCACCCTCGTACGTCCGAGAAACTCGGTCTTTCTAGTCCAAATGTTTGTTGAGGGTTTGATGAATGCTTGCTGAGGGTTTGATGAATGTTTGCTAAACCTAGATCACGCTCTAATCATGCTAATATGAATGTCATGGCAAGACTAAATGCAAAGAGTGAGATGCATGCTCAAAAATTGGCATAGGGGCAATTTGGTCATTTTCCATGGCCAGTGCTTGCATGGGAGTGATGCATGGACTAAGTTATGTCAAAATGAATGCTAAATGTCTGGACAATGTCATTTGC
>JAMKQA010034023.1:0-27503 GCA_024699735.1 Posidonia australis | reverse complement strand
CTCTCGTGGCATTATTATTCTTGCAGTTTATGTTGATGACATGCTCTTAACTGGGAGTGATCAGGTGGACATCGAAGATACTAAACGCTTTCTCCGGCAGCATTTTGCAACTAAAGACATGGGTACTCCTAGGTACTTTCTGGACATTGAATTTGCGTACTCCAAGGGACGACTCTCTTTATCTCAAAGGAAGTATGCACTTGACCTCCTAAAAGAAACAGGACTAGAAGGGTGTAAACCTGAGAGCACCCCAATTGAGCTCAATCACGCCCTGTGGGATGATACGACTCCATTATATGAACAACCAGAACAGTATAGGAGACTTGTTGGAAAGTTTATATATCTAACTGACATTAGACCAGATATATCATATGCTGTTCACCTTCTGAGTCAGTTTACGCGTGCTCCTCGTGATGTTCATTGGAAAAGGGTCATCCGAGTACTCTTTTATGTCAAGGGAAAACCTGGACGTGGATTGCTTTAACAGAAACATGGACATCTGCAGATTCAAGGTTTCTCTGATGCAAGATATGCTGGTGATAAGCTTGACAGAAAATCAACATCAGGTTATCTATCCTTCCTTGGAGGAAACCTAGTTACTTGGCGTAGTAAAAAACAGAATGTAATCTCTAAGTCAAGTGCAGAAGCCGAATACCGTGCCATGTCTAATGCCACCTCTGAACTCATCTGGCTAAAGACATTGACTCAAGAACTACAGATTGAATCAACTGGACCTATGCCCCTTTACTGTGATAATCAAGCCGCCATTCATATTGCTGGGAATCCCACTTTTCTTGAGAGAACCAAGCATGTAGAGGTTGATTGTCATTTCATTAGGGACAATGTTCAGAAGAGAGTCATCACTACGCCGTTCGTCCACTCCAAGGATCAACTGGCAGATATTCTAACTAAGGCTCTCAGCAATGGGGTTCTTGAACAATTTTGTAACAAGCTGAATCTTATCGATATTTATGCCGTTCAGCTTGAAGGGGAGTGTTAGAAGTTAGGTTAATGGATCCTGTTGTATATGGATCCTGTCAAGATCCATTTACTTACTATGCAATGTATTTAAACCCCTCTACTCTAATGCAAAACCTAATCTTCTTCTTTCCCTAATCTCTAATTCAACTGCGTCCATAAAGATACAAACTCAAAAAAGGTTAAATAAGAAGAAACATGATATTTCCTATAAAAGGGATCGCAACAACAATAACCTTTTTGCATATGAGAGTAACAAACAAACATCCACTAAACAAAACGAGGAGAAAGTTTGTCTAAGATTAGAGTAATATTCTGAACAAAACACAAACAATCAAAGACTTTAAAAGGAAGAGGAAACAATGACCTTTGATGAAAAATAAAGGAATGACAAACTAGACTATGAATAGATGAAGGTCTTCTATTAACGAGATGACAAACGGTAAGTACAACAACAACGTAGAACTTTTTTAGTGCCTTCATTAGTATCATGATAATCCAAGACACATCCAACAAATAACGATGTTTGCATTCAACAACACCATTCCATTGAGATGTCCTTGGACATGGTTTGCTGAAGAATTCTTTAGGATTCACACACAATAATAATATCATTTTACACAAACTCCAATGCATTATCAGTAGCAAAGATACACAGGGACTCAAAAGAGAAATATTTTATTTCATTAAAACTTTAATGACATCAACAACTTGAGTTCTATCTTTGAAGAGATACAAGTCCTATGAGAGAAATCATCAATTAACACAATAAAATACCAATACCTTAACAAAGACTCAACACAACAAAGACCCTGAACATCTAAATGAACCAACTCCGTAAGAGCACAACTTTGTTTGTACTGATGCAAAGGATATCAAGACTGAGCATGCTTCTCAAGTTGACAAGACAACACTAACATTGACTAAACGAAGACGAAATAGGTAAAATACTCTTCGACATTTCAACAGATGGATGCTCCAAATAACAATGCCATAGGTGAATTGACTCTGATGAAGAAGATGTATAAGCAGAAGTAGGTGATGGTTTTTTGCTACAAAGTCAATATAGGCCGTTCATTTCAGGACTTGAACCAATACGTCTCTCAATTTGCATGTCCTGTATAAGAACATAGGTAGAAAGAAAAGTTATAGTGCATTGATGTTTCTTTATAAGTTTGCTAACAGAAATGAAATTAATAGCTAAATTAAGTAGAGAACATCATGAAAGGTAAAACTATATGGCAGGTTTACTACACCTTGTTTGACAAAAGGAGAATAGGTTTCATTTGCAACAGTAATAGATGGCATCGAACACAATGAGGATAAAGAAAAAGAGAAATGTTTCGACAACATATGCTTTAATGCACCGACCAGTCTTCAGTAGGAGATGTAAACAATGTTGACGTATCTATAACAAATGAGGCAATAGGAGTAGTAGCAAAAGCCAAGGCAAACTAAACTGATCCGTCATACTCAACCTGAGACATGGTGACTTTGTCATGCAAATCAGTCGTATCCAATGAAGGATCAAAAGAAGAAACATTGTCCTAAGTCCATTCCAACTTCCCAAATTTATCCCAATACTTCTCATAAATGTTAATCGTACAATCGCAGTGATCCCATTTTCTGTTGCCATAACCAAAACCACGACCTCTCCCGGAGTCACGTCTACGAACATGGCCATGATCACCACAAACACGCCCAACGTTAACAAGAGTTGACTGATCAGTGTGCACTAAAGGAGTACTAGTAAAGATATGCAATATGTGAGACAAGTAGTTGCCAGAGAAGGCACGATGTTAGCACCAAGTACCTGTTCACATATCCGAGAAGCAATATCAAGTATCTGAGAAACTTCACCACAGCAAGTTCTTCTCAATATTCCTTCATCTCAACAAATGATTAATACATCTCTAATTCATCTAACAACACACTATGAGAAGTGTATAAGTCTTGCACAAATTGATCTCCCTACTAAAATGTAAATATCACTCATAAATCTTAGCCACACAATAAATATTTTTTCCATGACCATGTGTACAATTCAATGAGTTCCAGATTTACTCATCGATACTATTCACTAGGGATGAAATGACCCTACTGTCATTGACAAACCAATCATTATAGAATGGGCCTTTTACATATGGAGAATCCTAACTGATACGACGGATCTTCTTACGAGCACAAAGGAAAATCTAGAAAGACTTTGACTACAACAAATAGTTTTTCCCATTTAACTTGATTGATGTACCGTTGAGATTGCATAACCAACTATCATAGGCACTAGTAGTAAAGGAAAAGGTCATCACAAACACGGATAATGGGACAACCACATAAAAAAATAGCCCCAAAACAAAAATTTTATGGAAAAATTTATAAGACCAGTACAAGGATAAACGGGCCACATAGGAAGAGGTACATAGGTATGCAGGTTTATGTCACATCACATAGTTAGCAATGCACGACTTCAAAACACGGGAGGAAGCCGATGATGGACTGCAAAATCCATCGACCACTGACGATAGGAGATCGGGTCAGAGAAAACGAAGGAGAGGAAGGGAAGGACCGACAAGGTGAGAGGAAGGAAGAGGAACTGATGACAGTAGGAAAGAAGGTTGTAGAAAACATGACTGGCGATGAAGCTGGCCAATGGTAAGTATGCTGTTGTAGCACGAGCAGTGGGTAGCAATAGTGTGCTTCTTCTTTTTCTTTTCTTTTCTTTTTTTTTTGTTGTTGTTGATAACCATAAGCTCTTGATATCAAGTTAGGGAAAAAAATAATTCTATATTTCATCGTAAAAAAGAGACTACATTCTCTCATACATGGGAGATCCCATACTTGGCCTACAGAAACCTAATAAATGGATAACCCAAAAATCCAAATAAGGGTCCATCTACTCTAACAATAATTATTAGACAATAAATTTTCTAAAATCATTATCTATCAAATAAAAATAATTGCATAAAAATCATTAATTTATAAGAAAAAACTCAATGAAACTGAACATATCGTAACCTTGATTAGAGAAAGAAAGTGAATACTAGTGAAATCTCAAGAAGTAGTTGGAAAATCAATTCCATAATGTTTAAACATACTTTGAAAAGCAATAGATTGATTTCTATCGAATCATTTCTTCAATTGTACACAAACACCTTGATTTGGATGGCCAACTAGAAACTAAATTTTCTCTAAATCAATTCCAGTACTTTTCAAGTGCACAAATCTATTGAAAACCTCATTTTTCAGCAAAGTAAGAAAAGAAACATAATCCAAAAACTCCCAATCATTGGGATTTCTTCTTACCTCAAATCCCAAAAAAACCCTACCAGGCTACTACTTAAAACTCACAATACACCCTCATGTTAGTCGAATGCATTATAATTATTTACAAAATGGATGGAAATGATATCTCAATGGTACATAACCAATCAAACCACCCCAAATCTCATCCAACTACGATACCCCACTCTCAAACCAATCCCACAACAAACAAAAATCTCAGCTCAAGGATACCACCCAAAATAAGAAACACTCTCTACCATGAAAGTCCGAACCCAAAAAAAACCCTTATACCACTTCCCAAAATCACCTGTTTCCAAAGATCACCCTCAAGCTCCCCAAGTATCAAATTTATTGCCCCAAGATGGCAAGATTAGAAGTTCAAAAATCACACAAATCCAAACCAATTTTAGGATTAGCATGTAGACTTTATTAGAAGAAACATGGTAAAACCCACTCCCATGCATTGCAAACTCCCACACAAAACATGGTGAGATCCCCCATGTTGCTTAAGTCCTAGACACCACAGAAATGAGAATCCAAAAACTGGAAAGAAAGTAAATCAAGATACTGGATGTAAAGTCAAGTGGCCACCAGATGACAAGACACATACCCTCCAACCAGAAAGGCTATGGTCATACCGCTCAACAAAAGAATCCTATTCTAACTACCATACCATAGAACCTTGCAGTGAAAGCCCCAAATACTGGACCGGAAAAGACTCAACCTCACACATAAGAGAACCGGCCATCACACCAAACACAATTTACAGAAGTTGACCTTGAGCCCCTTGATAACCTTAAAGCAACCCAAACAACGGTAAAACCCCTAACCTTATCATCACAAGAACAAAAAAAAAAGGTAGGATTCTTTTAAGAAAAAAAAGTGCCAAAGGAATTCCTATCACTTGGCGTCATTGTGTTTTATGACATGTTAAAATGAAAATGTAAATAGATCCATGCTTTATCAGAAAGAAATAATGATTAGCAATAACCTACAAAAACAATCATGTTGTACTGCCACTCTACTACCCTGTATGTCTTCCCATTAAGCTTTTTATTTCACCTTTGTCCTAAACTGTTATGACTTCAGTTTCAACCACTTTATAGTCGTTGTGGGCCTTTATTTTTCTTTTCTAAGTTCTTCCCTTAGACTTTGTTTTTGTTCCAGCTAAGCCCTACTTTTTCCAAGCTTACATTTATTTTACTCAATTTGCATTTTACTTCACAATGTTGTAAATTCTCAAACTAGTGTTTTTATTAGTAATCATAAAGTCTACATTTTTATATCACCAATACCAATTCACCAATATCACTACCACTTTTTATGACATCCATTTTTGCGAATTTTTCATTCATAAATTATTTTATTTCAGTGATTCATTTATAACAAGAATAAGGAAGCATTCACGAAAAAATTATCTCTGAGCTGTAAATTCATTCAAATATGTCAAACCAGCCAACTACAAAGTAATGAATAACTATATACCACAACCACGTGCAGAATTGCAAATGAGTAGAAAAGATAGGCATAACGAAGTTTTACGATTAGGCAAAACACAAAAAGAAACCGTCTTTCAATATACCTCCAACAAGAAGCTGAATAGTGCCATCAGACATTTTTAGGAGCACAAACGGATCAGCTATAGAGACGGACACTACCACGAGACCCTCAGGGTTGGATGACGATTCAGAAGTGTGTCCTCCAAAGAAAACCTCTTGGGTCATGTAAGACCCATCAAGTATCCGGGCACCATGTGCAAAAACCTGGACTACTCTACGCCTACAGAAAATTAAGAACAACAAAATGTAATCTCAAGTACAAAATCCAATGGCAACATTTTTTTTTTTGCGAGTGGCAATCCAATGACAAAGATGCTACAGTTATATTCACATTAATGGTTGGTACATTAGAAATACAGCAGTCTCAAAAAAGCCATTGTCAAAATTAATATT
The DNA here is from genome assembly GCA_024699735.1 of Posidonia australis. Taxonomy (NCBI): domain Eukaryota; kingdom Viridiplantae; phylum Streptophyta; class Magnoliopsida; order Alismatales; family Posidoniaceae; genus Posidonia; species Posidonia australis. The sequence continues at coordinate 21,291 of JAMKQA010034023.1, read as the reverse complement.
CAAGTATGCAAAAGCAATTAGCTATCAAGTCATTTCCAAAAATGAAATAACCTATCATCTGTATTCCAATACATATAAAATAAATACATGCAAAAAATACAGAAGCAAATTGATGTGAAAGATGAATAAGCAGAATTATAATATCTGAAATCTGACATGTCATGCAAGATGAAGTGCTGCACTTATTCTAAGGAGTTTAACAATCGCTTTCAGCAGTTAAAGAGTTCACGCTTGATTCCCTTTTTCCGCATGATCTGAAAAGATGTTAGGGTTGGAGATAGAAAGCAGCAGCAAGGAGAGATAACATGGAGACGGCAGTTGGCGGACATACCAATCGGAACTAGTTAGTTTGGATTCCCCGGAGCAAAGCAATGGGAGCAAATGCTATCCCACTGGGTAGCAGTGTGAGCAACGTCGAGCAGTTGAAAAAGACGATGGAGATGGCTTAAGGAGATCAAACGAGCTTGGGGTATGCCTGATATGCATCAAGAAGGGCCACTGGCAGGCGGCTTGCAAAAATCCAGGGAGGTGTCGCCAGTGTAAAGGGATTGGTCACCCGAAAAAGGTGCCCTAAAATCTTCACTCCAAAACAGGAAGTGGTGGTGTGGTCTGCACACAGAAGAGTATCACATGAGTTATTTTACAGCAAGGCAGAGAAGAAAGGGAGTGTTCGTGAGACAATGGGTATGCCCTCACACATGACGGAACCCACATGCCCTTACGCATGAAGGAACCCATTCCAACCAATGCTATTGAATTCACAGAAGCCATAGAGCTTATGGAAAAAGAACTGGACCTAGCAGTGAAGGTGGAATGGAACATAGATGATGATTGGCATGTCGTTCAAAGAGGATTTCGTCAGTGGTGGAACGAGGCTTTTTTCAAGGATGGGGTAGAACATAAAATGCATATTACATTGATCTAGAACTGATTTGATGTTATGAGATAGGAAGAAACTACTATTATTCATTCAACAATAAAGAATTACAATCTCCTATATATAAGAGAACATATACTTGACCTACAAGTAACCTATTAAATGGATAACACAAAGATCCATATAATGATCCATTTAATCTAATACTCTCCCACACGCTGGAGCATCTAGCATGCACAGCTTGTTACATAATGATTCTTTGTATTATTGATAGAAAAAACTACATACCTTGAAATAAATGAAAGTAGTAGCTTCTCGAAGGTCCCACTCAAATTCTTCACTAATGACTTCCCAGAAGTCATGAAACAAATACGAAGAAACACATTACGGACGTGACAGGTCCACACATGGAGACGTAAGATTCAAACACCAACAGGACAATCAAGCTTTGCACCAACACGTGTGGATGTGATAGGTTCACACAACTAAGACAACATAAGATTAAAACACCAACGGGACAGTTCAATTACTGCACCAACACGTGTGGACGTGACAAATCCATACAACAAAGACGACATTAGATCTAAAGGTCGTCTAAGACATGAATCTGAACAACTTTTTTTTTTTCCTTTTCTTTTTTTTTCCTCACATTATCTTGTCCCTTCCTCCATTGTTTCCCCTTTTTTTCCCAACGTTCACTCTCTCCATTTTTTCTTCTTCATTTTCTCACTTCTTCCTCCTCAATGTTGTTGCTTCTTCCTCCTCCCCCGACAATAGTGGATTTATGGTGGAGGCGGCAAATCTATGTTTACCGACGATGGTTTGACAGGAAGGAAGGCCAAAGGCAACGACAACAACGACAAAGTTGGACACCGACAGGTGTACTGTTGCGGCACGTGCAGGACCTCTCCTTCTTCCTCTCCCCTTTTCCCTTTTTTTTAATATGTTGGATGGTTGACGATCAGAGAAGAGAAATCAAGGCTATCGGCATTGGAGATGGACTGAGACGACAAACGAAAACTTTGGGGGGCTGGACTACCCCTGTCGGAAAGACTGGAGGCACTGGAAGCCCTTGACGGCGAGACGAGAAGGCTTAAAAGGCCCTACTAATGGACTGACCAGCGATGGAGAGGCTTGTTGTCTCCATTAGCTGGGCTGGACTACCCTACTAAGGTCGACAGCACGTCTGGAAGGCTGTGAAGGCGGATAGGGTCGTGCAGGAAGGGCCTGGGAAGGTCGCTGACGGCACAGGAGACCATGACGAGAGCACACAAGGCTAGTGAGGCAAGAAACCGTTGGAACGACATCGATAGGGTGTCGATTGACGATGGATTTAGTAAGATTTACGCCTCACAATGGCAAACCAAGACTTTGGATGGAAAAAAGGACAAGAAAGGGGAAGTTTTCCCATAGATCCACCACCGTCAAAGGTAATGCTGTAATAAAGGTTTGTCAACGACGACGGCAGTTGCTATACACACTCTCTCTTTCTCTCAAATCCTAGGGTTTTTCCTTGACTCTAGTCTCATGCGAGATGAGAAGAAATTACTATATTGTTCATTCAATAACAAAGTATTACAATCTCCTATATATAAGAGAACATATACTTGACCTACAAGTAACCTATTAAATGGATAACACAAAGATCCATATAAAAATCCATTTAATCTAATAGATGTCAATATAGTGAAAATATGTATCATTTTTTATCCAGGAAGAGTTTCAAAATGCACAAGTACTCATTAGAATTGGATTGAAAAGATACACGTATTAAAAAATTCGACTGAGGCTAATAGATACATGTATTAAAAAATAAGGGTGGGTCATAAGCCCCACCTTGTCTCCATGTAGTTCCGCCCCTAGCTTTCATGATCGATGGTGGGGTGACCCTCATCTCTTGCAAGTCTCTGGCACATCTGGGGTGATTGCCACAACAAGTGCTAAATAAAAACCGGAACTATTGTTAATGGCAAAGGCCAAGGTGAAAGGGGTTATGGCCAAATTTGGTCATGGAAAATTACTGAAGAAGTTATGTCTTTTCCAAATTGGTGGGTTAATGTAATGGGGCTTCCTCTCCATGCAAATAATCCAGAAGTTTTTTGGGAGTTGATGGAGAAGTTGGCATTCTACATGGTCGTGTTATGGGTAAGAGTCATAGGACTAACATTCAAGCAGAATTCGTTATGGTAGAAGCTCAGCACATTCCGAAGGTGGCTTATTGTTCAGTAAGCGAGGTCACATATCAAATCTCAATGAGCAAGGTGGGTTTGAACGTTGGTGGTAACACTTCAGCGAATGAAAAAGGAATATAAAGGGAGTACCAGTTTTGTGACTTGAAAATAATGAAGCCCTATGATGTAAACCCATCCTGGTTAGGGTTACTAAATGAGAAAGTGTAGAAGGTATGTGTGGTGGAAAAAGATGAAGAGAATGAAGATGGAAATGAGTTGAAGGGGGATGAGACCAAGTCAACTTTGGTACACGACTCACCTCTGGATTTAGTGAATTGCAACTATGCAATGGGCTCCGTTCAATTCAAAATGGCTCATGAAAATGGGGTGAACCTAGCGCAAATGACCCAAACGAACAGCTACTATTACGGAAAGCTCTAAACCACTATTGGAAAGATGGGAGAGGAGAAAGAGAACCCGACACTCCATGGGCTAAGGAAGCTAAGCACAATCATGTCTAGCGATATCACAAATATCCCTTCATTTGACACTTCTCCGTTTTTCTTCCATAATACTTCTCCATTTTCATCTAGTCTCCACCTTTTGCAAGGTTCAACTACGGATAGAGTTTCTAAAAAGAACGAGAGTGTAGTCACGAGCATTAGTGGGTTTATGCGGGAGTTGTCTGACAGGGGTAGGAGTAATGAGAAGGCACTAATGACTTATAAGAGGAAAGGGGAAAAAACAAGAATATAAGAGGATGTAATATGGTCAAGTGGTTAGATAGAGGTGAAGGGGCGTATCTATGGTCTCATGAGTACCTTGTAGAGCATGGCAAGGCTCTAGGCTTCTTCTTGTCAAATACAGCAAAGGACGTTTGTCGTTACTGCTAGAGTATATAGGGATTACTCATTTAGTGTTAAAACGGATTATTGGATACCCATTTACCCAATGATGTCTAATATCCCTATATATGTAACCCTAAATACTCAATAACAATTAAACTTCTTCTCTATCTCTTCTAACATGGTACCAGAGCTTGACTGTCCTAACCACCCTTGAACTGTGCCCCCTCGTCAGAATCGCCACCATCCGCCGCTGCCGCCGTCGCCAGCTCCAGCCAGATCACCCGTCAGACCGCCTAACAACCATAGGTGGCCCAAGAATAGCCAGTCAACCACTGTTTTCCCTTTCAGGTGGCAGTCCAGCCACTTCCGACGGTCGTTCCTCCTCCAACAGCCCTCGTCGGAGCCATCTGCCCCGTTCCAACCCTCACCAACCCTTCCTTGGCCAGTCCAGGCCATCGACGGGCTTTCCAGGCTAGGGTAGGCCCTCCTTCAGCACAGTTTAGGCCATTCGCGGCCCCGAAAGGCCTCTCCGGCGAATGTCTACACGTCGGTGAGGCCTCCCCGTCCCTCCTTGTCAACCATAGGGGTAATCCAGCCCCTCTTATCAGGTAGTCCAGCCCAATAAGACCAGGTTTTAAGCCCCGTCTTTGTCTCCTATCTCCAGTGTATGTGAATACATCATATCCACACTTGGTGAGCAGTCTAGTTCACGTATTTGAATATTTTCAGATCATATATTGGTATTATTTATCAATTTTCAATTCATTATGGCATCCCATGATTTACTAGTAAAACATATGAGTGGTACTTCTGAGAAACTGTCTGGCCCAAACTACCTCTTATGGTGACAGAACTTCGAAACATTTGTTTTGGCCCAAAGGAAATTGGAGCATCCCACCCATCCAACACCTGATGCAAAATATGGAGCCCTCATTTGCACAAGAGGTTATGTGGTTGCGGCCTGCAAAGAAAATATGAGACACCGACTTACATATGGCCACAAGAAGAATATATCTCGAATTTGTGTGATATATGAGCAACTGTTTACTTTACGGCAAGCAGATCGAACAGTCAGGAGCACTTCACCGCTCTTCGTGTCGTTCGGGATAAGTTAAATGTGTACCAGCCATTGACTGTTGACATCACACACCTGCGACAGTATTAAGAAGAGTTGACAGTTACAGTCTACCTTTCTAGCCTGAACCCAAACATCAATTCTAAAATTAGAGATCAGGTGTTGGGAGCTTGGGAGCAGACAGTGTTCCTAATCTTCAAACTACCTTTACCAAAGTCCTTTGAGTTTCTACAGCTGTGCCACCTACTGTGCCAGAGCCATCAACTATGGCAACCACTAGGCGACGAGGATGTAGTGATTCCTGAGGTGGAGGTCATGGTAGAGGAGAGACAGGTGGACGATCACGTTGTGCGAATAGTCGACGATTGAGTCACAAGATAGACAAGTGCTAGGATATTATTAACTGACCTCAGACAGCGAATGTCACTACAGAGCCTCAATTGTCGGTGGCCGAACGTGTCTCGTCTCTGGTGAAATAGTGGTTCAAGTCTCTTCACAACTATCTCTTGACAAAGTCTTGTTTGTTCTGGATTTTCATGTAAATTTGTTGTCCATTAGTGCTATTACCAAACAATTACATTATTACGTCACCTTCTTTTCTGTTCATTGTATATTTCTAGATTTGCAGATGGAAAGGAGTCTTGGTTTGGACCGTGAGCGAGGAAATGGAGTGTACCCACTGATTCGTGATGATATACCGCAAGAACTTGCCTTTGTGGTGTCTGCCTCCGAATCTTCCTTCCTGTGACACTACTAGTTGGGTCATCCGTCGTATCAAAAGTTTCAACAAACCTTACATTGGTGTTCAATGTTGTTATTCAAGTGTGAGTCTTGTCAGCTAAGTAAACACGATCGTGCTTCCTTTAAGAGATTGTACCTTGTGTCTAATACATCTGTTTTTCAGTTGGTTTATTGTGATGTTTGGGGTCCATCCAGAGATCAGTTTGTTTCAAGGTATAAATATTAAATAGTTTTTATTTATGATTTTTTAAAATCCACTGGGTATATTTACTTAAGGATCGTAGTCAGGTTTATGCTGTACTCAAAAAAAAATTGATGGAAATAAAAAATCAATTTGATATCACTCCAAAAATTTTACATACTGACAATGCACTTGAGTTTGTTCAGAATAAAATTGCTTTTTATCGTGCTTCATTAGGCATTATACATCAGACTTTATGCCCCACACATCACAGTAAAATAGGGTAACAAAACGCAAATATAGGCATATATTAGATGTCACCGACACTCTCATGGTTCATATGCATGTGCCAAAGCAATTGTTGGCTGATGCAGTGCATACAGCTAACTATCTCGTCAATAAAATGCCTTCTGCACCTCTTAGAGGAGGAATACCACTTTGTCGTCTAAGACCTCAATCCAGTTTGTTCAATTTGACCCCTAAAGTGTCTAGGTGTGTGGCATTTGTCCAAGACCTCTCTCTTGGTCTGGACAAGTTATCTCCAAGGTCCATTAAGTGTGTTTTTGTTAGATATTGCAGGACCCAGAGGGGATATCGTTGTTTTCATTCTCCTACTAGGCGATACTTTGTGTCAGCTGAGGTCACCTTTCCCGAGTCACTGTCAGACTACGAGGAGTCACCCTCGTCCAACGTGTCTGTCCCACTTCCATCATGTGCTGACTTGCAAAATGAAAATCTTCATGGGAGACCTATCTTGCCACCAGAGGTCACTTGCCCTTTACAGGTATACCAACGGTGCCAACATACCTAAGTTGCTCCAACCACTGAACCATCCTCCTCTGCAAATACAAATCCGCCCACTAGCTCCTCAGACTTTCCCATTGCCCTACAGAAAGGTACTCGCTCTTGCACTATCCATCCTATCTCCAACTTTATTTCTTATAATTCACTTCACCTTCGTTTTCGTAGCTTTACATTGTCCTTTGTTTCTCAGTCACAACCTAGGAATCATCACAAGGTACTTTCTATTCCACACTAGAAGGATGCTATGGATGAGGAGATAGCAACTTTTATTAGTCGTAGCATGTAAGAATTGATGACCCGTACTACTAGGGCTACAGTAGTCACATGTAAATGGATCTACTCCATTAAGTATAAAGCAAATGGCAACATTGACATATATAAAGCCAGACTGATGACTAGAAGCTTCACTCAGATATATAGGATAGATTATGAGCAGACGTTCTCACCAATGGTTCGTCTTAATTCTATCAGAGTGCTTCTGTCTTTGGCACTAAATTACTCTTGGGAGATGTACCAACTGAATGTCAAAAATGCCTTTCTGTATAAGGACTTGTAAGAGTCTGTTCTGAAGGAGCAACCACCAGGGTATATTGCTCAGGAGGAGGATCGTGTGTACAGACTCAAGAAGGCGATTTATAGCATTAAACAAAGTCCAAGAGGATGGTTTGAAAAGTTCAATCAGGTGGCTCTTACTGGAGGTTTTCAGAGGTGTGCAGTGGATCATTCAGTATTCTACAGGAGGACAGCTGGAGGATGTGTCGTTGTGGCTGTATATGTAGTCTACATACTTGTGACAGACAGTGATACTCAGGGAATTGCAAAAGTAAAACATCATTTACAGACTCACTTTGTAACAAAAGACATGGGAAAGCCTTGCTACTTTCTTAGGATCGAGTTTGCGTACGCACATAGTAAAATGACACTATCACAAAGGCAATATGTTCTGGATCTTCTACAGGAAACAGGTCTTCTAGGATGCAAACCAGAGACCACATCTATTGAACAGACACCTTCATTCTGGGACAGTAGCTCAGAATTGTTGGAAGATCTTTGTCAGTACAGGAGGCTGATTAGAAAGCTCATTTACCTGACTATAACCAGACCTGAAATTTCATATGCAGTTAGCCTTTTGATTCAATTTATGCATGAGCCCAGGAAAGTGGACTAGCTAAGAGCTCTGCGAATTCTATCATACGTGAAAGGTGCTCTAAGGAAAGGCTTGGCATACAGGAAAAATGAACGTTCCAAAATTATAACCTACTCATATTCAAGATATGCAAGAGATAGGAAGTCCACATCAGACTTCTGTACCTATGTAAGAGGCAACCTGATTACTTGATGTAGCAAGAAGCAAAATGTGGTGTCTAGGTCCAATACAGAGGCTGAGTACTGATCGATGACGCAAAAAATTTGTAAGATGATGTGAGTAAAGTCACTGTTGGAGTAGCTTGGGTTTGATGTCGAGGTTCCTATACCTATGCGCTGTGACATTCAGGCTGCGATATTTATTGCCAACAATCTCACCAGTCATGAATGTACAAGGCATGTGGAGAATGACTGTCATTTTGTGAGGGATATGGTTATAAAGGAGGTTATCTCTACTCCATACACTCAGTCCTCCGAACAGTGAACGGATATATTCACAAGGGATCTCAGTATGGGGATGTTTAAGTCTTTATGTAACAGACTGGACATAGTTGATATGTATGCTCCAACTTGAGGGAGAGTGTTAGAGTATATGGAGATTGCTCCTTTAATGTTAAATGGGTAATTAGATACCCATTTACCTAGTGATGTCTAATATCCCTATATATGTAACCCTAAATACTCAATAACAATAATTATCCTTCTTCTCTATCTCTTCTCACAATTTTAAAGTGGATAATTGTGGCATGCAGTAGATTACAAGATGCTTCTCTCTTATTTCAATTCCTGGACTAGCCAATTAGTGTCCATGATGGTTTCTTCGAAGGTTTAGTTACGAATAGGAGTCTTAGTGCGTTAAACACAAACTTCCAAGCATCTTATGCAAGACGCAAGGTTTGTAGTGTCCAACACACTAAACAGCCACTCTTTTTACATGCCATGTAGAAGTAGTTTTGAATGGATGTAGAGGTTAGAAGTGGACTACATGCATTGTCATTCATGTTATTTAGTTATATTTGGACTCATTTATGAGTTGATTAGGATGCAAAGAGGATTTTAGAGGGAATTCTTTAGAAATCAATATTTTCTGAGTTGGACGTTGAGATTCGTAGCATCCAATGTCATACGTAGGTTATCCAACACCTAACACCTGTGAACCAAATTTGATTTCCACTTGGCAAAACAAATTGATATGGCAGTATAATAACTTAGGTTTCTCCATAAATAGCCCGGCAAGAAACTAAGGTTAATGATTAACCTTAGGATTAAAATATTGATAGGTAATTTTGTGGTGTGCTGAGTTATATGCTCAGAAGCACTAGCTGATGTGTTGGACGATAACATTCCAGCGTTCAACATTAGATGCAGACCAACTTGCATCCAATACCCTGCCAGAACTTAAGGTTCTATGTTTGGTTTATGTTGGTATTTAACCATGTAGTTAAACAAAATTTCATGGCTATTTTTCTAACTTTAATGTGGTATCTACTAGGTGAGTTCTATACCCAGATGGTGTGCTTCCTCTTCCACTCTCATTTCTACACATGATTTTTGGACACAATTTAGTCATACAACTTTGGCATGATAGAGTGGCAGTTTCAACGGTGCTTCGAGTCAGTTTTAATATGTGAAAAGGATTAAGGAAATAGTTTTGGAAAATAATTTTCCAAAGAATTTGTAAAAAGAAATACAGAGTCTTGTGGCTTTTAGTAATAGCTTTCCCTGTGTTGTTTATGGTACTCTTAAGATGATTCTCGAAAATGATTTTTAAAAGAATTTGGAAAAGAAATTCATGATTTGCAAAAATTTTGGAAAGTAAGTTTCGAAGGACTAAAAGACCGATTAAGGACGATTGATATCCCTAAATGGTCAAGAGTCAGTTGCCTAGGATGAGATTCCCATGTTTTCCATAGTTTTTGTTAAGAATCATGTGGATTATAAGATCGTACTGGTGAACTAAAAATGATTGATACCTCTAAAAGGTCAAATATGAGTCCAAAGTTGTAGTTGCAGAACTGTCTTAACAGGGTTAGGAGTTAAAATCCCAGAGACTTGGACAACAGGAAGAGTATGGGGTTAAAGTCCTCGAGACAAAGAAAGCTAATAGAGTCTAGAGTTAGAATCCCTAGGTAACCCAGACATAGTGCTAACAAGGTCAAGGATTAGAGTCCTTAATCTTGATAATAGGGTCAAGGTACGGAGATCGAAGACATCGAGAGGATGTATCTGTGTTTGTCCTAAAGTAGACTTTTGAAAATTCTTTGAGAAAGAAACGAGGACAAAGCAACCTTGCACGAGACGGTCTTGCTGCGGCAATGTAGTGCGCTTCAAGATTAGAGTCCCTAAATGGATGCTTGTGACTGGATGATAATTGGTGACTATAGTGACACGATAGATTTTTGCACTGAGTGTGTGAGTTGTAGTTTTGGAACTCTGATTTAGATTTTTAAGCTCGAATCTAAAAAAAACCCAAATTTTGAGACGTAATTTTGTGTTAACTTGTGAAACATGATTTTGATACTGGTTTTGGACATCGTCAGTCGTAAAGTAGTAATTTCAAAAGTGCATAGTGAGTTTTTAATGATGCAAGTGTTTTGAAAAGAAAAAAGAATAATAATTTTAAAAAGTATTTTTTAAAAGGATTTAAGACTGTGAGGCACTAGAAGAATGCCACATGGTAGTTTTGTGATTTACAATGCAAATTTTGGTGACGTTTTGGTGGCAAATCTCAAGATTTAAGAGATCTAAGTTTCTTTAAGTTTCCAGAGATTCTCCCTTGACACACGTCACAAAGAGTGGATGCATTGTGTTTTTGGCAGTTTGGCTTTCCATGTGGAGATTTTGTGTATTGGAATTCCAACTTTGGGTGTAAGATAGATAAGGTTTTACTAATACTGACGTGATTTTCGAGCACAACTCTCAATTTTATTCGTCTAGGTTTTGTTTTAGATAGGTGTGTGTATGGTGACCTTTTTAGTAGTCGCTCATGTGTGGTTTGTTTAGATTTTGTTGTTTCGCAAGTGCAGGTGCAAGTGTAAGAGTAGGGCATTTCTAGTATATATAAAGAAAAGTCACTAAACTACACATCGAAAATTCTAGGTAAGTTGTTCTAGATGTATTTTTGATCATTATGTTGCTAATAAATGATTATACTCGAATTAGAAATTAGTGTTAGAAATTAGGAAAAAAGAATTTAAGGTGTGATGCTGAAGACATTACATGACCACAGCATAATTGAACAACAAAAAGATTTTGATGAACTAATACATTCTTTTTAGTACTAAGCATACATAAGTTAACTTTTATAAACATTTTTGTTTTTAAATATTTTTATAAATTATTTATGTTTCACAATATTTATATTAAATCCATATAGAATATTTAAATATGACACATGTTTAGAAAATTAATCTAAGTAATCTTAAATATAGATTATTATTTACCTTAATTTATCCTAAGGTTTCAAAGCAAAATTCAAAGTTTTTGACTAATTCAGGGACTTTCGAAAATTTATCGAGTTTCTACAGATATTTCTACCTATGTCCGACATATTTCTTATTTTCATCGGACTGAAGTCCAACATGAAACCAACGTTTAGAACCAAACTCTTGCGACATCAGCATACCCACTACGCACTCGTCGGCCCTCTCAACTCCTTCAACACCCTCCATAGTTGTCGACGCACCACGTAGGGATTCCTACCAGCTCCTCCAAGCCCTCAGGCCTCCACGCCACCACCGTCAGTTACCTCCTCCACAGTAGCCGTCGACCTCCTCCCCTACCCCTAGGAGTGGGGTTTATTCTCTGTCAGTGACTATCACTAGTCCTTTCTATTGATTTCTACATTATCTAAGCGTTTCCCAACCATAGCAACTGCCTTTTGTCTCTATTTTGGTATTTCTCAACCTTTCTAAACACCAGACAGGGGTTCCACTTCCTCTCTACTATCATGCTGCCTTTATACTACCGCCACATCACCGTTATATCTACTATATCAGATCTTATTTATTTAGTTGTTCGATATTGACGGCCTTTCTACCATTATTCGGTCCATAAGACTCTATGCTATGCTCTGTTAACGCACATCCAAGAAGTTGAATAGAAAAAACTATTTTCAGTAAGCCAAATTCGTCCAAGTCATACTTGAAACACAGAAAGACAAAACACATCACCACTAATCCTCTAGATATCGAAAACCCTAAATATGATTATTCGTTTGTAAATGAATGTGTCATTATCCCCAGGCTTGTGAACACTATAATTGCTCGTCGTATAATGATGCTAACTTTTTGCCAAAAGACTTAGGGATTCTCTTCAACGGGCATACAAACACGAGAAGAATCTCTCAAGGAATACAGAACACTGAGTAGATCTTCACCTTGTAGTAAGGTGAGCAGTTTATTTACGAGTTATATGCTACTCGTCAATCTTTAGTTGATGGACTTGAGAACTACCGACCATTAGTAGCGGATATTGACAGATTGAGGGAGTATCGTGAGGAGCTCATTGTGACCTGATTTCTTTTTGCTCTTTGCCCCGAGATTGCTTTCCCAGATCCGTGGTCAAATACTTGAGGAGTTACCATTCCTGAGCTAGATGTTGCTTTCTTCTAGAGTTCTCAAGATTACCATTAACGCTTCATCATCTCATACTAACCAGTCAGCTAAAGTTAGTACCAACCGTAGTCGTAGATGTGGCAGAGGTCACTCTTCAAGGTTCAGACGGGGCAACAGATGTTGCAAACAATGTGGTCGCTCCGACCACATGTTAGAGAAGTGCAACGCCAAGATTGGGAGACCTAGATGGACACAGCCAGCATCTATTAAGACCTCTACAAGTAACACAACCATACTAGAGTATAATATGTGCAATATTTATAGTTCCAAACCTCTTACACCACCACTACTACTACTTCTCATGCTTCCACAACATATACTAGTACCCACTAGCCTCTTAGGACAATCCTAGATTATAGATTCAGGAGCCACTACCAATATGACAAGTAATCATGACCTATTTCCTAAATTGTCCCAATTATCTGATATTAGCTCTATTGCTATTGCCAGTAGAGGTCAATGTTCAATGACTGGAGTTAACTCTGTTCAAGCTTCCTTCCATTTGACAATGGACAAAGCATTTTATGCACTCGATTTTTCTACTAATCTCTTAACTATTAGCGCCATTGCTAAAATCCTCTTCTACTTTGCAACTTTTGATCCCTATCATTGTGTTTTTCAAGACCAGTAGACACGAAAGAGGATTGAATTGAGAAGTGAAGCTAAAAAAGGTCTTTAAATGCAAGATGAGATTTCTAAGGAACTTCTTTGTTTTGTGTTGAAAGCTGAGTCATTTTTTTGTAGCATTGTCATATTTATCATTCATATCTTAGTAAGTCACAACAAGCACTACCATGAATAATCATTGAGTCTTTTAGTTGTGAATTTTATGAGTTAGGTAAGCATCATCGTGCTACTTATCGTCGTCCATCTACTTTTGTTAATGAGAGTTTGTTTGAGCTGATTCACTAAAATATCTGAACCAGCTCGACCATCTTCTGTTTCTAATTTTCATAATTACATCGTCTTTATAGATGATTATTCTAGGATTTCATAGGTTTATTTACGTCGAGATAGATCTCATGTACCTACCATTAACAAAAAAAATTTCAAAGAAATAAAAACTCAATTTTATACCACTACTTGTTTCTTTCGAAATGATAATGCGTTAGAATTTGTGCAATCTGAAATAAGCAGGGACCAACATCTTAAAGAAGAGATGCCCAACGTAGCTGCTGCAAAGTCGACATAAGACACGTCTCTACGTCATCTCGAAGGTTGTACCTTATCGTAGGGTATGTAGGCCCACGCGAAGTCTAAAGGAGTACCAGCAGCACCTTCTGCCTCCTTATAAACAAAATTCTGCATATTATGATGCCACAAGTCATCCTTGGTATCCGGTGTAGCTGGCTCTACTGCAAGTGCCACAACACGGTCAACATCAACACCATCTCACTCAGTGTCCTCACAATCCTTACTAAGAGTGGTGGACGAGTCGAAACTCTCTGAGTAGCTCACCGACACAGATGTCTCAGCTTCAAAAGCAGGAATAGTGGCAAAGACCGAGGAATCAACGCTTGTAACAATTGATGCACTGATCACCTCAACCTCCTCCTGAACTATGGGAGTCTCAACTGCTACTGTCATAGGCTCTTCCAAACAGAAGATGAGGGTCGATCTCCCACCTTAGCGAGCTTCTTTAGCCTCATATACACATTGCTGTAACGAGACAACAACTATGAAAAGACACCCAGACATCAATAACACACATTCAGGGAAAAAAGCAAAAAGAGAATCAAAGAGGACGAGAGAAAAGGAGAAGCAAACCCGTGCTTCATCAAACATAGCAAGAAAGCGTAGTCAGAGCCGCTTATCACAATCGTCGCCTGATGAGAGGAAGGAAGAGTGCTACCACTGCCACAAAATGTCGTCAGCATGTCATAGAATCACCACCGCTAGTGTCACTATGCCTATGCCTCAACCGTCAATTTCAAGGAAACGAAGTGTCTGCCGCCTCACGTCGGAGAAGCTTAGAGGACGAAGGGAGAAGTTGCTTTGAGGCTGAGTCCATTGTAATAACTCCCTTAGACAATACTTGAGACTGTGTCCCCTGTTTATGACCTCCTTAGGTAATATCTAAGACCAAGTCCTTTTCTGACAATCCTTAACGCCATGTCCACTAACATGACCCCTTTATGCAATTCCAGAGGCCGAGTCATTTCCGAGTGGCAGCATTTATCTCATATCCAGGTCTTAAGTGTTGAGTACGTGATTCAACTCTATTTCCCGAATGTTCGATGTCTCATCTAGCTCAATCCTTCCATTCCCTATCCAGGTTTGGAGTGTTGGATGTCTTATTCAACCCAAGTTTATCGAGTGTTAAATCCCGATCTCTTATTCAACTCAAACCCTAATTCAACATAAATTACACGAATATTGGATCTTTTATCCAACTCGATCTCTTTATTTCTTATCCAACCTAGGGACAACCCAATCCTATTTCTAGGTGTTGGATCTTTTTTACCATTTCAAGCTTGGTAGTAGCTTAAGTTCACATCCAAGTGTTAGATTCTCTTCTTCCTTTTGATCAGAAAATTCCTTAGGTCATGTCATACGAGAATATCGTCACACTTTGAAGGTAATTTCATTCCAAAACCACCTTTAATGTTGAACATATGAAAATTCGTGTTCTACATCTCTAGATCATTCACTTCCATTTCGATCAAATCTTCTTTTTTAAAGTCAACATAAATCAGTATTATTTTTAACAAGTTTTTTAACATAATTTAAGGCCTTTATTACCCCAATAAATGACACATTTAACCCATATTTAACTTGACAGACAGATTTGATAAGTTAACAGCCTAATAGGGTTGAACGCTCGGTTGATCACGTTCTAAATAGAACGCTGGATTTTCTACGTTTTACAACTGACAACTGGATCCTAATACCTTCTTTCCTTTTTTAGAATAATTTAAATTCAAATTATTTTCCAGTTAAGAAAAATTCCTCCAATCGTGCGAGATTTTAATATGACTTTGACCAAACTTTAATTTTCAATTAAAGGAGGAATATTCCTCATTAATTTTAGTTGGACGCCTAAGTGTGTTGAACGTTGAATGTTGGGATCTTTGCGCTTAACATTTCAGAAATGGAAGTTTTTGTTGTAGCTATATGATCTTGCCAGTTTTGAATTATTTCACCGATTTTCATCCTCTCATGCCTCTATAAATATAACAGCACCCCAACCTTTAAATGGGACTAGAATTTGACAAAAAATTATAGAGGGAGGGGGCAAAAATTACTGAGAAAAATCAAATAGAGAAAAATCTAAGAGCAACTTGAAGTGGAAAGAGAGAAAATTAAAAAAAAGAGGAAGAGTTTTGCAGAACTAAGTCTTTTGTCGACTTCAACCATGTCATGTCAGTATTTTGTTTTTCATGCATACGAAAAATAAGTTTTCTTTTAGAATTTTTTGCATGTCGTATTTCATTTTTATGCATGTCGTAGCTAGACATATACATTTAACTGCAACTGAGGAGATAAAATCCGACGAGCAAGTAATTTGCTTTTTTATTTCATGTTAATTTCTAATTTTCATTGAGTCATTTACTAAACTTTATTAATCCACATATTTTAATATTTTTTGCAAGAAAAGAAGAAAATGAAGAAACTCACCGACACGAATATCCTTAGACAGCGTTGGCGTTGTCTTAAAGTGGCTAAACCCGCAATCACTACACAATCTCCTCCAACGTCTCAAAGACCATCGAAAGCAAACTAAGAGAAACGATCATAACGACTTCAACATATGTGAAGTAAATGAGTCGAATACAACGAAAGGGACACAAATAAGACAACGAAATCCAATAAAACGAGCTTCCTTCCAAAAAAACCCAAATCCACATATGCTACTTCTGATTCTGCAAATCAGTCACCTTCTAACCTCCATCTTTCCATTGCTCATCATCATGGTAAGTGTCATTGTACTCCTCATCCCATTTCACATTTTTCTTTTTATGGTCATCTGAGTCCAAGTTTTCGTTAGTTTGCCTTGTCTGTTTCTACTGAAACTATACGCAAGGACTACCCAAACGTTTTACAGATACTACACTAAAAAGCTGTTACGAATGATGAGATACATGCCTTACAAACCCAAGGTACCTGAAAGCTTATCACCCATCCACCTGACACTATCGTTGTTGGTTGTCACTAGATGTTTGTCGCCAAACACAAACTAAACAGATCTATTGACAGATACAAGACTCGTCTAATAGCTAGACGATTCACGCAGACATATGATCTTGATTATACAGAAAATTTTTCGCATGTTGCTTGACTAGATTCCATTAACGTCTTACTGTCAGTTTCTCACAATCATGATTGGAAAATGCATCAATAAGATGTAAAAAATACTTTTCTATATGGAGATGTATCTGAACAAATTTTAATAAAGTAATTTATTAAGTATGTTACTTAGGAAGAGAATACAGCATGATATCTATAAAAAAAACTATATATAGCCTCAAACAAAGTCCTAGAGCTTAGTCTGAAAAGTTCAATCATATTGTTATAGACATAGGTTTTCATCGTTATGTAAATGATCACCCTATCTTCGTCAAGAAGACTAAGGAAGGTTGTGTGATACTTGTAATGACATAACAGGCATTACAGAAACTAAAAAATATCTAGGAAAACATTTCATTACAAAGAACATGGGACGACTAAGATACTTTTTGGGAATTGAGTTCACCTACCACAAGAACAAACTAATGCTATCTCAAAGGAAGTACGTACTTGATCTACTACAGGAAGTAGGTTTGATAAGATGCAAGCCAGAATCTACACCAACTATTCGAAATTCAGATTTTTGAAAAAATTCCTCTAAGGGTATAAGGGATCCAAGCATATACAGGAGATTGATTGACAAACTTTTATACATGACCATGACTAGATAAGACATAGTCTATGTTGTTGACCTACTGAACCAATTTATGCATAAGTCCAGACTGATTCACTAAGCAGGAGCTTTTCGTGTACTAGATTATATTAAAGGAGCTCCAAGAAAAGATCTACTGTTTGAAAATCATGGACATCTGAATATTGAGGTCTTCTCTGACTTTAGCTACGCAAGAGACAAGATTGACAAAAAATCAACATCTGATTATTGTACTTATGTTGAAAGCAATTAGGCAACTTAGACAGCAAGAAACAGAATGTAGTTTTCCATTTGAGTACTTAGGCAGAATACATATCTATGGCTCAAGCAGCTTGTGAAATGGTATGGCTACGTTCATTTTTGAGTGAGTTTGGATTTTCTATCCAAATTTCTATACATATGCACTGTAACAACCAAGCAGCCATCTTCATTACAAATAATCATGTATTCTACAAATGTACGAAACATATTGAAGTTAATTATCACTTCATTAGAGACCTGATTGTTAAAGGAGTTATATCCACTGCTTTTGTCCCTTCTATTAAAAAACTTGCTGATGTCTTTATTAAGGGATAAAGAATTGGGGTATTTGAAACTTTATGTGACAAATTGAACAAGATAGATATATATACTCCAACTTAAGAGGAAGTATTAGATATAATATCATGATAGTGGGTTACATTAATATCCATTAACCCTAATGTCATTAGAGTAAGCCATATATATATGTAACAGTCTTCATTATGAATGTAATCCTTATTTTCTACAACAGCATTCTTTCTGCCAATGGGTGGCAACGCCCTGAATGAATTTGCTAGAAAGATATCAACTCAAACTGCTCGTGGTTTGCATACAATGTGGGATGACTCTCAATTTGCTCACATTAGTTGTGTACTATGTGTGATTCTCACTTTGGGACTTTTTGTCACATTACGTAACAAATCTAATAATATGGAATGAGGTTTTTGAATGTGTATGGTCCCCATGAACAAAGCAGAAGATAAGTTTTATGGGATGAGCTCAGAAATGTGGCAAAGAGGGGCCAATGATGGAATATTGAGAGGAGGAGACTTCAATGTAGTTCAGTTTGCGTCACAGATCCAGCAAGAGCAGTAGAATCACAATGGGAATGAAGGGAGTTCAATGACATCATTAGTGAGGAAAAATGGATAGATTTACCAATTGTAGGATGCCAGTTTACATGGTCAAATATGCATCAAAGCCCAACCCTAGCACTAAAGTTTATTGTCCAGAATAACATTAGATCATATGCCGCTACTGTTGTCATTTGTATGCTTTGAGTTTGAAAGCCTCGATGGATTATTCAAGGGCTGGTGGGAGGAGGCAAGAGTAAAAAGGCACTCCGCTTCTATCTAAAGTGGGGATTGTTTCGGCGGTTTTATAGCAAACTTAAATGGATGAAGGAGAAATAAAAAAGTGTCGTAGAGGAAGTGCGACAAATCAGCACAGCATCTCAGATATTGAGGAAAAAAATTGATGTGCTGGACTCTAAAGAAGCTTTTGCATCTTGGAAACTTAGAAGATCGACAACCAGAGAACCTCTTCAGAACGATCTGTAGATGTGATTAAAAAGGGAGGAAGTGGCATAGAGACAACATTCTAGGGCTTTATGGTCGGAGGCAAGTGATTGTAACAAATGTTCTTCCGTAAGGTGGAAGCAATTAAATAGGCTGGGTCCCATCATAATCAATGGAATTCTCCTACATTGTAAGGACGAAATCAAAGAGGGCCTAAAAGAGGTCTTCATGAATCATCTTAAAGCCAAACCAAACTTCAATCTCAATCATGATTTGCAGGGCTTGAGTTTTCAGCAGGAGGAGATCAAAAACACTTTCAGTGAGGCAGAGGTAAAAAGTGCTATTTTTATGATGACAGGAGACAAAACTCCAAGCAATCAGATGGTTCCCCGATAATTATATTTCAGAGGCATTGGCCTTTATTCAAAGGGTAAATTATGACAATGATGAATGATTTTTTCATAAATAAGGGGATATAAGGTTTGCAAATTCAACTTCCAAAACTCTGATCCCCAAGAATATGGGGGGTATTGATGTGGCAGATTTTTGCCCCATTAGTCTGTTAAATGGGGTATACAAAATTGATGCCAAAGCTTATTGATGATTTTCAGTCTGCTTTTGTACCTGGGCGACAAATTTTGGATGATTTTCTTGAGGGACATGATTGCATTGAGGCTAGAATGTGCAAAAAAGAACGAAGCTTGCTGGATATGGAAAAAGCATATAATAGTGTAAACTGAAGCTGCCTTGAGGAGATGATATGTTGCATGGGCTTCGGGAGAAAATGGTGTGATGGGATTGGGTACTGTGCCAACTGTCTGCTTTTCATTATTGGTAAATGGATGTTCTAAAGGCTATTTTTCTTGTGGTAGAATAGCTTTTCTCACACATTGCATAAGTGTTTGGAAAAGTCATAGGTGGAAGAAAGTGGATTGCTATTGGGTTTCTCTCTCCAGAAAAAGGTTTAAGATCTGTGTCACTACTTCAATATGTAGATGATACTCTGGTTTTCTGTAGGGCTATCTATCAACAGGTGGTCAACTTGACTTTGGTGCTAGCATTGTTTGGCATGATTATTGGCTTGAAAGTAAACTTTTACAAGGTGTTTGTCATTCGGGTCTGTGTGGATGTGCAGCTAATAGCACATGAAGAAGATTTTCATGGACGTAAAGTTGAATCCTTCCCATGTAAATACCTTGGACTTCCATCAAGTGGAAGGGGCCATAAACCCAGAGACTGGAATCCGATAATGGATTTGAGAAAAGACTTAAGGTTGGGTCAGCAAATATTTCTCCTTTAAGGGGAAGGTCACATGACTGTCTTCGATACTAGCTAATCTCCCAATCTACTATATTTCAGTTTTCAGTAATTCTGATCTCAGTGGCCAATAATATGGACAAAATTATGGGCATTTTTTGTGGAAAGGAGGTAAAAAGGGATTAAGTGGCTTTCATATCGTTGCTTGGATCAAAGTATGTTGGTCATGGAAGGAAGGTGCCATTGGGCTTAGGGATTTTCACTCTTTTAACCAGGCTCTTCTAGGAAAGTGGGTGTAGTTTGTGGCAACATATTATTTGGAAAAATGGTACAGAGGCTGGTTTGTAGGTGTTAGAGAAAAGCAAAAGGTTAATAAAAATGATCAAGTCTGAGTACATATATATAGTGGTTGGATAACTCACAAGATAAACGAGTATCCATATAACTACTTATTGACAACCCATATATTATCCTCTAATGTCTAATAACTATAACACTCCCTCTCAAACTAGAACATACAAATCAACCATGCCCAACTTGCTACAAAAGTACATGAACTAACTCACAGACACAACTTTGGTAAACCCGTCGGTAAGTTGTGTAGAAGAGGTAGTGAAGGGAGCAGTAAACAGTCCATCTACCACTGCATTCCTGACAAAGTAACAATCCACCTAAATGTGTTTTATTCAATCATAAAACACAGGATTGTTAGCAATGTGAATGGCCACTTAGTTGTCACAGAACAAAGACATTAACGCTTTTGGAGGAAACTCAATCTCAGTCAACAAAGACCTCATCCACATCATTTCACAAACTACTTGTGCTATGGTTCTATACTCCACCTCTGCAATGTTGGCTTTATTAGCCATATCTTGATTTTGATGATAACAAAAGACTAATGTATGCTTCTCTTAATTATGATGATTATTCACTTGTGCTTATTTTCATAAATATTATAACGTGAAAAAGATTTAGAGTGTCTTAGCATAAATTCAAAAATACATACCGGCATCAAAAGCGATGGACTATTCCAGCAAATATCAAAGTATTAATCAAATTTCCAGCAAAAACCAAAAACGACATACCGTGGCTCAAACGGCATACCGTTCCAGGAAATTTCGGTAGATACAGCGGCACTCCGGAACAGAAGAGAAAAAG
>JAMKQA010034022.1:0-32276 GCA_024699735.1 Posidonia australis | reverse complement strand
GCATAGGACACACCCCACACATCATGCACCTATTAGCATAAGGCACTTATTATGGCATGGCATATCGCCCACGGGCATATATAGCAAGAGGCTGAAGAACCGACATTTCATTGGAGAAATCATAGAAGACCGATTTTATCGGGCGTACGAGGGTGCCTAATACCTTCCTCGTGCGTAACAAGGATCCTTACCCCCATTCTTGTTATTTCGTAGACTTTTCACTGTTGTTCTTGCATGATTTTTCGTGCATATGGTTTTTGTCTTCCATAATAGATTAGGTGGCGACTCCTTTTATTTTGCTTTTTCGACGTGATTTTGTCGACCGATTTCGCATTCTCCTTTTTTGCGGAATCTCCTCGTCGGCATGGTTACACAATCACAACACCAACGCATCTCCCGTAAGGCATCTTGTCAACTAGTAAAGACGAATCAACAAGTGGTGATTACAAAGGTTATAGAAGTACATGGAGCAACGACGACCTTCACATCAACCTCAAATCTGCATCCATAGTGCTGAATTAGGCCCAAGTTGGTTTTGTAAATGACTTTCCAAGGATTTTCCATATTGGTTTGTTTTGCCTATTTGAGATGGGTTTGTTGGCCATCAATGGTGGTCTTATAGGACACCAGATGTGCCAGTTTTGTAGAGATTTTGGAATTATTTCCCCAAGATGTAAAATGGTTTTGAAATTGGATGTCAAAGGGATATGTTAGCCAATTTTGGAAATAGTTTTCCTGGTTTTCTATGTATGGGCCAAGATACAGTAGGGCCTCACTGTTTGGACCAGGGAGTGTAACGTTTCTCTCTGGTGGTCGAGTGTATTGCCCAACTTGAGGCCGGGGACCAACAGACTATAGGTGAGCATTCCTCGGGTCTTGGAGGTATGACACTCCTTGACTGTCGTTCACGAGGCTGAGGTTGAGGTCTATTGGTTGAGGTGTTTGTGGCATGACAGGGAGGTATGAGACTCCTGCTGTCATTGGGAGCACTGAAGCTCTGGTGTGGCGGTATGAGACTTCTTCCTGAGCACCGTGTGAAGGACGTCGTAAGGAGGCATACCCTGTGATGGCTAGAGTAGGTGGGACACGTGCTTCGTTGCTGGTAGCGTCTTGAGAGACAAGATTGCCTTCTCAGAAGGGGTTGGATTTGAGAGGGTTCGGTAGGTGGGAGAATCGACAGTAGTTAGCTCCTACACAGGGTGGCAAACGTGGCAGTGCAGTGTACTTCGGTAGATGCTTGTGGCTGGAGTTGGTTGCCTAGTGCTGGGCTTTTCGACTCGCTGTGTGATTTTGGCCTTTAGAGCCTTGCTTGTTGTTTTGGACTGGAAGAGCCTCTACTTGTTGGTTTGGGCCAGTGAGGGCTTTGTTTTGTGGTTTTGGCCTATTGGGCCTAGGTTTGGAGATTTTGGTGGATTTGGATAAAATGATTGTGAAATGTTTAAAAAGGAAAATAATTATGGTTTTTTTTTGTGTCGTTTTTGTAGGGTGCATGTTGGGTGAGTTTTGTCACTCACGCTGTTTCTCGTGGCTTTTAGGTTGCAAGTGCAAGTGAGTGTATTTTGGCATTTAGTGCACATATTACAGAGTCTCATAGTCACACACACATAGGTTTTTGGTTGTTAGATATTTCTATTTAGCTTTAATTTCCTATAATTTTATTTGTTTTAAATTATTGTCAAATTTAGGGCGTTACAAAATTTGGTATTAGAACACTAGGTTTACTAGGTCGCATTAGCCTAGGGTGTTTGGTCTATAGATTCCATAGATTTTTCCATGCATGGTAGTGTCTACACCTATTTTGTTGTGGTTTTCGCCCATGGTTTTCTAGCTGTCATTTTTGTTGTGCTGGTGTTTTGCTCCTCACCTTTTGTAGGATGCCTCTTCGTGGTCACAAGGGCAAGGCCCCGACCGAGGAATTCGAGCAATGTGAGCAAGTGGGCGGATGAAAGGCTATGCATGCTGAGCTACGGAGCCTGGCAGACGAGATCTCTCACGCTTTTGGCAAGAGCATTTCCAGTGAGCCGATGAGTGACCCATGACTGAATCAGTTCACTAAGCTTTGTCTCCTGTTACAGGCACACCATTTTGGCAGCCACTTGTAGCAGCTTTTTCCTAGAGAGCGTGCTCCAGTGGTAACGAGGCATTTCACCACTTTAAAACTCATTTTCACACCAAAACCCATTCTACACCCCAAAACCAAGCCTATAACTATGGGATCAAATGGGTTCTCTAGAGGGGGTGAATAGAGAATTTTTATCTTATTATCTAATTTTAATTTTCCTTAGGCAAATTGCAATAGAAGGAAGATGTAATCACAGAATAAAGACAAGTGACAATGAAGAGTGCTCAGTGATATATAGTGGTTCAGCTAACCCCAGCCTAGTCTACTCCTCAAGTTCCCCACTTGAGATTTTCCCATTACTTAATAACAAAAATTTACAAGTAGGAATTACGTCTCCTACGCCACAACCAGCGATCCCTTCTCCCACTAGGAGAAGAGCACAGCTCAACTAGATTGTAACAGTAGCATTTACAATTCTCTTGTGATCTCTCATCACTTGCCAAGCTTGATGACGTCGGAATGGTAGCTTCAAATGGCTAGGGAGAATACAAAGGATGTGAATTTTGCTTTAGGCTTGTCACACTAGTAGTATAATAGCTATGAATGCTTAGGTGACCTTCTAAAGTGTCATTAGACCATAATTTATAGTGTTAAGCTCAGCTTTAAATGTGTCTAACAACTATAAAATCTCTTGCTAACTAATAGAAGATTTGTTACGCCGAAATTCTTCAGTCAACGGAAATCTACAATTGTCGAGTAATTGGATATGTCGAATAATTTTGGTTGACCGAAAACTATTTAGCATAGTCCGTTCAGATTTTGTTAGCTGTTAACCCTAATTTTATATTCATTTTTAATTTCGGTATGCCGATGGAATTCAGTATTCGTTTTTTGACCTTGATTCTATATTTTCTTTTAATATATTTTTTTAGGGGTATTCTTATGGGTATCCCTAACTTCCTAGGATGATGACTTATGACGGGAGATCATTACACTCCTAGAAAATACATCAAGAAAGACAATACAAAATTACATCTATTCTTGCAATACATTGAGAATGATAACTTTGCCCTTGAGTCCTTTTGCTTTTCTTCATGTCTTCTAGTCATTATCTTTGAAGTATCTCTTGGAAGCTTGTCTTGTTTGTATGCCTTCTCTTGTTTCTTCATGTCTCTCCTTGAAACATTCATATTGATATTTGATAGACTATTGTTATTCACAAGATTGAAAATATTCATGAAATTCATATTGTTATCATCAAAATTAAATAGATAATATCATTTTTCCAAAAAGAACCCCCAAATCCAACCTTAACACACTATTTACTACATACGCATATTAATCGACCATAAACCTATCCTAGACACTTAGCTCAAGCCCATGATGCTCCACCGATCGAGTAATAGCCACAGGACCAGCCCAAAAGATCTTGCTCTAGCCTGACCATCTGACCACTGTGGCCCAATAGCGTGGGTGGGATGCGCAGGTGTGAACATGCTGGTGGAAACCTACACGGCTCTCTTTACGATGCGTGGAAGCACACGTGGAGTCCTGATACAGTCATGGTGAAGATGGTGAATCCGGAGAAAAAGACTAGGCTTGGAAACACGAAGGAAAGATAAGAAAGGATAAGGATAGGAGTCGCCACCTAGTCTTTTAATGGAATGACGAGGAAAACCAAACACGAAAGAAAACTAAGAAGAAAACAAGGTGAAGAAAACATGAATGCTCCATGCCTAATGGATGTAATACACAAATCAATGTGGGCCAAAGAAAGGGTAAGGATTCTTGTTACACATAGGGAAGGGGTTAGGCACCCCTATATGCCCGAAAAAGTCAGTCTTTCTAGGTTTTCTACCTGCTAAATGGTCTATTGTGTGTGTGCTTGCCTATTATGAATGCACATGCTAAAGATGACTGGAAAACATGCCAAATCATAGAGGAGAAAAGAATAAAAGGAAAAAAGATAATCCGAGGGACAAATGTAGCCATTAAGAATGATGCTTTACTATACCCTGTGGGTGATGAGGAAAATCGTGAAAATCTAAAAACTCTCGGAAAGCGTCACGCAAATCAGCAGAAACTTGAAGAAATCAGAGAAAATCAAATTGAGAAAAATAATCCTCATTTGGGACAATGTCGGCATTGTTAAGCCTGTTAATGTACGCCCTTAGGCGATGGAAAGCCAAATCAAGTCAAAATCGTGAAAGTCGGAAGAAATCCGAAAAACGATGGGAAAACAAGCTTGAAAAGAGTTAGAAATGCGTGCACGATGCAAGGAAGAAAATATGATAAAGTATGCATGAACAAATAGCAATAAAATGTACAAAATGCATGTCTGAGTGTAAAAATTAAAATTCTAGGGGCTTTTGTGCAAAAATCCCAAATTCTGAATGAAAATAAAAATTCTGAAGCTAAATCATCAAAAATATATAGAAAAACACATTTTATGTAATTTTGAAGAAATCTGGGGGCAAATGTGCAAATCTGTGCATTTTTGGCCAAATCAAAGATTCCTAGGGCCAATATGCAATTTTGCCATTGAAACATGCATTTAAATAAATTCTGAAGAAATTCAGGGTCAAAAGTGCAAGAACGAGAGTCCATGTTTGGAAACAGAAAGGTTTAGGGACTAACATGCAAATTTACCTTAGAAAACATGTATTCAGTGAGAAATCAGTAAAATTTAGGGGCTAAAATGCAATTTAGGTTACATTTGTGCAAATATTTAATTTCCTAGGGTTTAACTTGCAATTTTGGCAGTGAAATGTGCATTCAGATCTATTTTAACAAAGTTCAAGGTTTTTTTATGCAAAAATGCTAGACTTTAATGTGTGAAAAGTAACTCAGAGAGTCTTATATCAAATTTTAAAGCCTAGAAAACATTAACCAGTATATACTGGAGGCACATTGCAATATTTTCAAATCAAACATTATTCAAACAATTAAAAAAAGTATGCTAGGACATAAAAGTAAGAAAAAGGACCTATGTGTAAGAAAATAAGGACCTAACTGTAAGAAAACAAAAGTATCAGAAGTTTATTAAGAGAAAACTTATTTTTTTTAATTTTAAACAGGTCTGACGGTTGCCATCGATCATATCCCACCGACGACAACCACTGGGGTGCAATCACAGGCTATCCCATGGCATGATCTTGCATCCGAAAACGCGATGAGCAAGAAGAGTGGAGAACAAGAGGATCTAGCGGTTTGGATCTGAGGGCTAGTAGCTAGAATGGGCTGCCTATCTCCCTTGCCGTCGTGACTGCTTCGGTGACGGCGCTGGAGAAGAAGGAGGTGCTGGAGGCGCTGGCACGGCGACTTTGGACTGCTGGAGGCTTGGCGGTGTGGTGAGGAACATTTCCCCTCTTCTAAAAGCAAGAATGGGATACTACTCCCATCCTCGAACCATGCTCGCCGTCAACGCGATCCTACTACGGCAAGTTTGACTGTGGAGGTGATCCAGTGCTCGAGGCTTTTCTTCGATGGCTTCGGAGTGCTGGGGGTGCATCGTGGAATGTTTTTGGTGGCTTGGAGAGGCGTGGCAGAGTTGGAGGCGCACAGTCGCAAAGCACTATTCATTGTCTTCCCCGGCGACGACGAGATATCACAATTCCGGCGATCTTCTACTAGAGGCTCAGGGAGGCAGCGAAATGGCACACCAAGGTTTGGAGAAGCAAGAGGGACCTCAGTGGTTAAGGTGGTAAGAGTGAAGTGGGAAGTGGTTAAGGTTGTTGGAGTTTGACATTAGGGTTTGACTTATGGTTTATGGTTTGAGCTAGGGTTTGACCTTGGTTTAGGATTTGAATTAGTGTTTTGAATTTGGTTTAGGTCTTAACCTAGGGTTTAGGGTTTAACCTAGGGTTTAGGTTTGGGATTAGAGTTCTGTGGTTTTGTTTGGCTTTTTAGGGGTTTTTTTTAGGATTTTTAGGGTTTTTTAAGGTTTTTATGGTTTATTTAGGGTTTTATGATTTTGTTTGGGTTTTTAGTATTTTCCTGGGGTTTTAAATATTTTTTATGGTTTTTTTGAGTCTTGCTAGTGTTTTGTCCGATTGCAAGCATTTAGGGGTGTCTACAGATGCCCCTCCCTGAGCAAGGTCGGTGGACGAATGGAACAGAGACCGATGCTCGGGGTTGACAGAGACACCCCACCCCATCTTATAAGGAAGAGTGATCAGGAGGAGGAGATCATCGCTCGGAGTTGACGAAGATGTCTTGTCCGAAGCTGCAAGAAAGAGTTAGTTAATGGCAACCAGCTACCAGTCGATGAATGCACAGAAGTCTTGTCCTATCTCCCTGATTGCTACAGTCGAAGCCAACTTTGGAGAAACCAATACTAATGACAAATGCCGACAAGTTCACGACCAATCAGCTCCTAGAAGACATGACTGTTTATCACACTTGCCGAGAAAAATTGTCGGACAAGACTCACGGTGCTTGTCGACAGAAAAGTGACTGGTCACAGAAGTCATCCGGGTAGTTCGGGCTACTAGCGAAAAAGGAGGGAAGGAACAAGGAGAGTGGGGAATCCATCAAGCATCACAAGGATTGCTCGGGTAGTTTGGGATACCATCCCAATGGAAGGAGGAAGACAGTTTGCTTTGATTCCATCCATTCGGACTGGAACTCAAAACAAAGGGGGGCACCGAGGTTTGTTCGAACTGATCGAACCGTGGATGGGACCATCTAGATTCCGGGCGATTGTCTAGAAAAATGAGATGGAAAAGTTAGACATTGAATCCATCCATCAAGATCGGAATTCAAAGGCAAGAGGGATGGCATCGAGATTCGTCCTGACGGATCGAACCGCGGATGGGACCATCTAGAATTTGGGTGGTAGTCTAGAAAAATGAGATGGAAAAGGGAGGCCTTGAATCCATCCATTAGGATCAGAATTCAAAGGCGAGCGGGGTGGCACTGAGATTCATCTAGACAGATTGAACAGCGGATGGGACCATCTAGACTCAAGGCGGTAGTTTAGAAAAATGAGATGGAAAAGGGAGGCCTTGAATTCGCGCATCAGGATCAGAATTCAAAGGCGAGAGGGGTAGCATCGAGATTCATTCTGACGGATCGAACAGCTGATGGGACCATCTAGACTCTGGGTGGTGGTCTAGAAAAATGAGATGGAAAAGGGAGGCCTTGAATCCGTCCATCAGGATCGGAATTCAAAGGCGAGAGGGGTGGCACCGAGATTTATTCGGATGGATCGAACCGTGGAAGGGACAATCAAAACTCCGAACAATAGTCTAGAAAAATGAGATGCAAAAGGGAGGCCTTGATTCTGTCCATTAGGATCGGAATTCAAAGGCGGGAGGGGTGGCACTGAGATTCGTCCTAACGGATCGTACTGTGGATGGGACCATCTAGACTTCGGGCGGTAGTCTAGAAAAATGAGATGGAAACGGGAGGCCTTGAATCCGTCCATCATGATCGGAATTTAAAGGCAAGAGGGGTGGCTCCGAGATTCGTCCTAATAGATCGTACTACAGATGGGACCATCTAGACTTCGGGCGGTAGTCTAGAAAAATGAGATGGAAACGGGAGGCCTTAAATCCGTCCATTAGGATCGGAATTTAATGGCAAGAGGGGTTGCTCCGAGATTCGTCCTGACGGATCGAACCGCAGATGGGGCCATCTAGACACTAGGTGGTAGTCTAGAAAAATAAGACGGAAACGAGAGCCCTTGAATCTGTCCATCAGGATCAGAACTCAAAGGCAAGAGGGGTGGCACCGAGATTCATCCTTACGGATCTAACCGCAGATGGGACCATCTTATCTCTAGGCGGTAGTCTAGAAAAATGAAATGGAAAAGGGAGGCCTTGAATCCATCCATCAGGTTCGGAATTCAAAGGCAAGTGGGGTGGCACTGAGATTCGTCTGAACGGTTCGAACCGCAAATGGGACCATCTAGACTTTGGGTGGTAGTCTAGAAAAAAGAGATGGAAAAGGGAGGCCTTGAATCCATCCTTCAGGATCGGAATTCAAAGGTGAGATGGGTGGCACCGAGATTCGTCCTAACGGATCGAATCACGGATGGGACCATTTAGACTCAGGGCGGTAGTCTAGAAAAATGAGATGGAAAAGGGAGGCCTTGAATCCGACCATCAAGATCGGAATTCAAAAGCGAGAGGGGTGGCACCGAGATTCGTCCTGACGGATCGAACCACGGATGGGGCCATCTAGACTCCAGGTGGTAGTCTAGAAAAATGAGATGGAGAAGGGAGGCATTGAATCCGTTCATTAGGATCAGAATTCAATGGTGAGGGGGGTGGCACCGAGATTCATCATGACGGATCGAATCACGGATGGGACCATCTAGACTCCAGCGGTAGTCTAGGAAAATGAGTTGGAAAAGGGAGGCCTTGAATCCGTCCATCAAGATTTGAATTCAAAGGCGACGGGGGTGGCATCGAGATTCGTCCTAACGAATCAAACTGTAGATGGGACCATCTAGACTCTGGGCGGTAGTCTAGAAAAATGAGATGGAAAAGGGAGGCCTTGAATCTGTCTATCAGGATCGGATTTCAAAGGCGAAGGGGTGCTTTGAATCCGTCCATTAGGATCAGAATTCAAAGGTAAGAGGGCCTGATCTTCTGTTTAACCAAAAGGATCTTCCAAGGGGATCTTATTCATGTATCAGTGCACCTTGGATCATCGCCGCTGTGGGGGATGTCAGCTGAAACAACGTAGTGCCCGAGTACAGTTGTCATTTTGTAGGAGTGATTATGTGATGAATGTCACTTCTCTATAAGAAGGTGCACTGACCATCATTTGGTAGATAATTTGTACCAAGCATTCTCAACACAGTCCCTCTTTCCATAATGCAGCTTACATGCCTCAGGTTGAAGGCTCTGGCTCAGTTACATAGTAAGTTGAACCCTGCACCGCTCTCCTCTACAGGGTGCGTGGAAGCACTCGAGGAGACCCAATATGGTTACGAATAAGATGGTGAATCTGGACATGAAGACTAGATTCAGAGACAGTAAGGAAAGATATGAAAGGATAAGGAAAGGAGTCGCCACCTAGTCTTTTAATGGAAAGACGAAGAAAACCAAACACACAAGAAAACCAAGAAGCAAACAAGATGTAGAAAACATGTGTGCTCTGTGCCTAATGGATATAATGCACAAATGAATGCGGGCTAGAGAAAAGGTAAGGATTCTAGTTACGCATGGGGAAGGGGTTAGGCACACCCATGCTCCCGAGAAAACTCGGTCTTTCTAGGTTTCCTACTTGTCAATGGTCTATTAAAACTGTGCTTGCTTATTCTAAATGCTCAAGCTAAAAATGACTTGAAAACATGCCAAATCAAAGAGAAGAAATGAATAAAAGGGAAAAAGTTAATCTGAGAGTCAAATGTTGGCATTGAGAATGCCGCTTTACTGTACGCCCTTGGGCGATGAGGAAAATCGTGAAAGTTGAGAAATTCTCGGAAAGCGTCTCGTAAATCAACGAAAATTTAGATAAATCCGAGAAAATCAAATTGAAGAAAATAATCCTCGTTTCGGGACAATGTTGGCTTTGTTAAGCCTTTTACTGTATGCCCTTGCGCGATGGAAAGCCAAGTCAAATCGAAAACGTGAAAATCGGGAGAAATACGGGAACCGAGGAGAAAACCAAGCTTGATGCAAGTTAGAAATGCATGCACAAAGTGAGGAAGAAAATGCGAGAAAACTTGTAAGAAAGAAAAAAGCAACAAAAGGTGCAAAATGCATGCAAGAGTGTGAAAATGAAAATTTCAAGGGCCTTTGTGCAGAAAACCCAAATTCTGAATGAAAACAAAACTTTTTAAGCCAAATCACCAAAACTACTTAGAAAAACACTTTTCATGCAATTCTAGAGAAATCTGGGGTCAGGTGTGCAAAACTATGCATTCCTAGTCAAATTGAAGGTTCCCAAGGGTTAAAATGCAATTCTACCACTAAAACATGCATTTAAAGCAATTCAGTGGAAATTCAGGGTAAAATATGCAAAAAAAAGGATCCACGAAAGTTTCAGGGGAATTCAGTAATTTTACCGTAGAAAACATGCATTCCGTGTGAAATCTACAAAGTGCAAGGGCTAAAGTGCAATTTATCTAGAGAATTATTGCATTTAGAAGAGTTTTTGTGAAGTTCAGGGGCTTAAAAGGTAATTTCACTAGAGAAACAAGCATTCATAACAATTTCAGAGGAGTTCTGGGGCTAAAATGCAAATTAACCAAAGAAATATGCATTCTGTGTTATTTTAATGAAGATTAAGGGTTTAAATTCAATTTAACCAGAAAATTATTCATTTAGAAGAGTTTCATAGAAATGTAGGGGTCTTTATGCAAAAATATTGGACTGAAATGCATAAAAAGAAACTCTCAAGAGTTTTTATTAAACTTTAAAGCCTGGAAAACTTTATTATGAAACATCAGGGGGCACATTATAATATTTTCAGTTAAAACTTTATTCAAACGATTTTTAAAAAATGATCAAGGACCTAAATGCAAGAGAATGACCTATTTGTAATAAAAAAAGGATCTAAATGTGACAAATCAAAAGTAACAGAAGGTTATTAAAAGAAAAATATTTTTAATTTTTTAAGAGGAAAAAAGAGTCGACGACCGCCAACGACGGAGCACCACCATTGACGACTGCCGGAGGGGCACCAGAGGGCTATCCCATGGTCTGATGTATGATCAGACCCCATGGGTAGCAAGAGGAGAAAGAGGGGAAGGGATCTAACGATTTGGATCTCGGATCGATCGGTGGGAGTGGGCCTCCCACCTCCCTCGCCGTTAAGGCACTCTAGCGACGGTCAACGGAGATGGAGGAAGCTCCAATGGCTGTGGCGCGGCGATCCAGAGGTCCAGGAGGCTACGAGGAGTGTTGAGGGACATTCCTTCTCCTTCAGGGGCTCAATTGACGGATGATGGCGTGAAGTGGGCTCCGACTGCCGTCGACGTCGTCTTCTCCAACGAGCGAGGTCACGGGCGTGTTCCAGGGCTCGTGGCTCAGCTCTAGGGGCCCTGGCATGCTTGGGGTGCGCCGTGGAGGCTTTCTGGCGGTTCAGAGCGGCACAACGGGGCTAGAGGGTCGACGTCCTTCTCTTGCTCTGGTCATCTTCACCGGCGACGGCATGCTGGGGCGATTCTGGTGAGCTTCTGGTGGAAGCCTCTACAGCGATTAGAACATGAATTGGAAGGGTGTGGAGGCAAGAGGGAGGCCAAGAGATGTAGACATTGGGTTCTAGGACCAGGGACAAGTCCTAGATCAGTACCCCCACCTAAATCGCAGGAAAACTGTGACAGCGAGACCTAAGGATCGATTCCGACCAGAGGAGGCCTCTGGCTTGATTGCAATCGATCCAGGAAAATTGAGGAAGCTCTAGGGATCTAAATTCGAAGCTAAATGAGGTTGGAGGAGGGTGTACCTGGCCTGGCAGCGCGTGTTGCCTCTACTGTTCGCCGAAAGTGGCTTGAACCCACACTTCTCACCTCCACAAGCTCCTTTCCCTCTTTGGAATTCTCCCTCACTTCTCTCTCGCTCTGAATTCTCTGTTTCTCCCTCTCTTCTTCCCCTTTTGCTGCCCATTTATAGATGGAACTCTGGTGGCTGTAGCAACCCACTAACACCTCTAACAGAACCAAACAACCAGCCAACTAACAAACTCCCTAACAACCTTCTTTAACAAACTAACGACTCTAACCACCCTGCTGCTCCCCACGCACGCTCCAGTCTATCCACCCGCACGCCGACAGTGTTCAACGGCTGTCCAAGCTTGCAGCGGCACATCTAGCGGCTCTGATTCATGGGAGGCTCGAGCTCGGGGAGCGTGGCTGTTGGCCAGTGTGCTAGATGGGTGGCTTGTTGTGATGAAATCATTAAGGAGAGATGGGAGAAAAAATGGGTGTTGGGTTGGAAGAAAAAGAAGAGAATGGGTTGAATTGTTGTGGGCTTTCATGGGCCTAAATGGACTTGTTGGGCCTTATAAGATTAAGAGGGCTTAATGGGCGTTGGGTGAGCTTAATGGACCTTTGGTGAGCTTAATGGGCCTAAGTGGGCCATCATGGGCCTAAATGGGCTTAATGGGCCTTGGTGGGCCTTCATGGGCTTAATGGGCCTTATTGGATTAAGAGGGCTTAATCGGCCTTGGGTGAGCTTAATGGGCCTAAGTGGGCCTTCATGGGCTTAATGGGCCTTCATGGGCTTAATGGGCCTTCATGGGCTTTTGGTGGATTGCTTGGGCTTAAACAAAGGTTTGAGCTCACTTGTGGTTAAAAGCTCAGCTACCACAATTTCAGCCTACTGACCTACAAAACTGGGGTGTCTACAGTTGACATTCTGTTAGGCGCCTGATACATGACCTTTGACCAAAGAATAGCTGACATGCCCCTGGTCGAAGATTCTTGTTCAATTACACTCTAGCTGGTGTTTTGTATGTGACTTTTGACCAAAGAGCAGCTGACATGCCCCTAGTATTGGACTAGTTGGACATAACTTGAGGGTATGGGGTCTTGGAAGCCAGACTATAACTACTGATGTTCCTTGAACCACTGGAGTACTTGAGATCATCACTAGTCGAAGCAAGTGATTCATTCATCACGTGACTGGAAGTATGTGCACTCAACGGCTTTCCTGTATTGTACTTGGAAGACAGAAGGAATTGTGGCAACTCGATAAAGGCCTTTGATCAGGATTGTAACTTGCCATTGGCTGGTATGTTTAGGATGTGTTCTGCTCAACCGTGGTGTTCTAATAGCTCTGTATTTGGCCACGTTACTGTAGGATATTCCCTCGATTGTATTTGCCAAATTCTGGATTGTTGCGTAGAGTCCACGGCCATGTTGTTGTCTCCGCTAATCATTTGACATGTTGGTTTTGATCAGAGAACAACTGTCTTGCCCTTGATGAAGCAAGTAACAATTGTGTGAGCCCAACTAGAAAGTAGCTGACATGCCCCAAGCATACAGGTGAATGATGCTCAGTGGAAATAGAAGTTAGATCAGGAGATACCAAGGCAAAATGGATGCCTCTGGCATCGAGTCAGGCTACCCTGGGAAGTGTTGGGCACCTCTTAAGGATGTAAAGACTTGAGGATTTGATTGTGACTGTGGGCATACTTTGAATCACGGAAGTGGTCAAGGCTGATTTTGGTTGAGGCCAGAGAGACATTTTCTCGCTGACTGGAGGCATGTATATTCATCCACTGTCCGGGGCTATACATCGATGACAAGATGTAATGATAAATCGTAGTCTATCTTAGACTGGCTATTCTCTATTCTATTACTCATTATGTCATTGTGCCCTAGCTGCAAACACGTACTTGGCTTTGTTAACCTTGAGCATTCCCCAAATATTGTCTACCACACCTGGACTGCTGTGGAGAAATTGTTGTCGTGTTGTTGATTCCGTAAGTCCATGTAGCTCGTACACTAACTGGTGTCCCCACTGTATATGCTCTTTGGCCATTGAGGAGCTGAAATGTCCTTGACTAAAAGTACTTGGCAAAAATCCTGTTGAACAAGTCCATATGCAAAAAAAAGGAATTCATCGAAGCAAAACTGTGATGATTATGACTATTGTGATGGACTTTATTATTGTGAACAATTTAGTTATTTAAGAATGACTATTTTGTTTGATCAAGAAATGCATGCCTTGTGACTTTAGTTACTTGTCATCTACAATTACTGTTTTGCTTGCTCAATGAGTTCATTATCTGGATCGTTTGCTTGTTTAGTTCAGCTGTTTGTTTGCCCTCAGTTAGGCTAGAAAGTTGTATGCCTGTTAGAAGAGGATGACAACTTCGACTCAGTTGCCACTACAGAGACTTGCAAGTCATATGGTGGCTCTCGTTGGGTAGTGGTGGCACACAAACTCATTGTAAGGTAGCGTAATGGACCTGGCTCTATGCCAAACTCTTTAAGGTCCTGCACCTGCTTTTTCGTTTCAATATCATTGTCATTTGTTTTACTCCCTCATAGACGTGCGGTTTCACTCTAACCTTGTCTTGGAGGTAATATGCACTCGATCTATTCAGGGGGCCTTTATTACAAGAGGGTGGGTCAGTCCCTCAAAGGTGTGATTTTACTGAGTGCATACTCCAACTCCTTTCTAAGGTATGGTATGGGTAGAGCTACAACGCATGCCTCTCACTCTTGGGCTGACTTCTATCTTCGCCTTCTGTCTTCTCTATTCTTTTATGCCCTTGCGAATGTATGTTTTATTTTTTGGCTCACACTCTCAGTCACCCTTAACATTTTATCTCCCTCTTGGAGGTACAGGATCCTGGCGGAGCTTGGACATTTCGTCTGGCTTTAATGCTTGGTGGCTCCCTTGCCAACTTGTTTGCCTAAGTAGTGACAACTAAGGAGGGATAATCCATTCTGGCATAGGGAGCTTTTCTAATTTTTCATCATCAGGCAGAATGTTATTGACAAGCAAACTACCTTTTTAATTGTTCTTGATGGTTTTCTGTTTTGTGTTTTTCATCTTCTTTTTTTCAACTTTTGTGCTTTTTCTATTTTTTTTTTGTTTTGGTATAAGGTGATGCAAAAAGAAAAACAAAGGGAACAAAGGTAAAGGATACAGCTGCAATCCTTGTTGTTGCTGTTTGTCGATGCCATTGGAGTTCAAAGTAACTCCAAGTAGTGCCACTGGAAACCAGAATCAAGGTAGGTGTAACCGAAGTCATCAAAACCATTATTGAAATTGAGATTGTCACTGTGAATGTTGAATCTACTGGTGACATTAAGACTGTATCTGTGTTGGAGTTGATATTTGCTGTGACGGCTGTCTCCCACTTGATCCAGGGTATTTCCATGTGCTGGGTCAGATCGGCGCATGACAAACTGGCAAACTTTATATAAGAGCCCCCGTAGAGGAACAAGAACATGAGTGGCACATATGAGTGTCGCCGGATAGAAACTAAGAAAAAACAAGAGGACAGACTAGGCAAAAGAGGCACTAGAACAAGAGCGACATACATGTGTGCTACCAGATAGAAGTTGATAGAGGACAAACTAGGCAAATGAGGCCCGATGGATTCCCTTGGAAAGAACAAGGAGAAAGAGGGAAACCCCTGAAGTCCCAGTATCCTCGGAGCTTGCCGGCTCAAACACCATAAGGTCGGCTATTCTAGGGTGTGCACGTGTGTGTGTGGGTGTGTGTGCAAGTGTATGTGTGTGTTGCCTCCTCTGTGTTGACGACATTTTTCCCATTGTCAATCAAATCCTGGACAACATTCCGGAGAGAAAAATACTTGTTTGTCGAATGTCCACAAATGCGATGGAATTGGCAGAACAAGTTAGTCTTATACCACCCAGGAAGCGGGTCCAGTGGTGGACGAATGTCCAGTAGCCGTAGGAATGGTGCAACTTTGGGAAAAATGTCACTCAACGAATCCCCGAGTGGGGTGAAGTCTCTTTCCTTAGGCCGAGGCATCCTCTGCCATTGTTGCTACCCTTGCTGAACTGACACGACGCAACATGTCAATTCAACGGTGGTGTGTGAATATGTAATGCGTACTGAACTAGATGCTGGTGAGGATAAGGATGTGGAGGCGAGTGTTGTGCCTCGTGTGTCAACAACGATAGTCCCACTGTCGATCAAAGTCTAAACGACATCCCGCTGAGTGTGGCAATTATCAGTCGAATGCCCCAGGGCTCGATGATAATTGTAGTATTCATTCGCGTCGTACCATCGAGGCAATGGAGTTGGTAAGGGACGCGGATCTGGGAGTCTCAGAAGTGACACAACACGAGGAAAAATAGCGTTCAGCGACTCGCCCAGTGGAGTGTAGTCACTTTCAACGCGACAGCCTCGTTTCTCCTTAGGTTGTTGTCCTTGCTGAGCCAATGCGACGAGATGCACTGGCTTGACAGTTGGAGGTGTGCGCCTAGTGTGCAGTGATGGCCAATGTGTTGGGACCTGATCATGATGCTGAGGTGGGTTCTGGGTATGCTGTGTTGTGTGTGGTGTTGAGTGCAGAGCAATAGCTGCGGCACCGGTACAGCTCCGGGTGACAGACTCGAGAAATGTTGTACTCTCACACAACTAATGGGTTGATTCCTAAGTGACTGTGATGCATGCTGTGACCAATGCTGTTGTGGAGCAGGAGGTAGAGATAACCCTTCCATCACCAAAGCGGTGTGATGCTGAAGCGATGGTATGGGTGATAGTGTAGTGGGGTGAGCCTGCAATGCTATAGTGGTCTGCACTTGAACCTCAGAGGTCAAAAGAGGAAGACTTTTAATAGGATCAAGAGAAACGGCCATGCGCTCAAACCCTCTGGCCACAGCTCTCAAGTACTGAGCCTGTGTGGCTGAAGACCCATCAAAAGATACGTCAGAAGGCAAGAGTGGAATAGGAATGGCCTCCAAAATAGATGAAACTGCAGCTGGTTGATCCCTTGAAACAAGAGGGCCCGAGAGATAGGGTGTAACTGGCAGAACTTCTGGGACATGCGTGGTTGTCACCCCAGTCGAATCAGTAACGGGCACTAGACCGGCTTGTGTCTGCCACTGTCCCGGAAGAGGGGATAAGGATCCTCCATGATTCCCAAATCGGGACGCACAGAGGGAAGAAGAAGTAGTTAAAGTGAGAGAAGGAGGATTTGAGTGTGGGACCCCCTTCAGAACAATAACTAGAGGCTTGCAGGTCTGCGGCGCCATGGCTAACCGTAAGTGAAATAAAAGGAGCTGTGGAAAAAGACAAATGCACAAGCTCGAAGATCAACTACTGTCAAAAGTGACCAATAGCTTGGAAAAGGCAAGAGAAAACAACCATGTGATGGAGACACCCAAGCTCCTAGCTAAGGACCTCGCAACAAGCTACCTGGGAAAGTAGGTATCAGAACCTGAACAATGACGCACAAAAACATGTGAGTTATTAAAATGGTATGCCATGACACACTATGCAGATGAATGCCCTAAAGTGCACTCTCTCACCATGCATGTCCCATTTGGGGTTGATCACACAGGATGCATTCTTCGGTTTTAGGTTTTGACTCTGGTCAGAAAAGTAGATTCCCGTTCTAAATCCTTACCGAAGAGTGGGCAGTGAACGGGTGGTGCGTTGGTGGCCTTGTCTCCTGTAGTAGCATGGAGCTGTACCCTCTACTAGCACTGTCACAACTCCGGACAAGGGGGGACAAACTAGCAACACATCCTACGCAAAAGCTATAGAATGGGCTACCAGAATTGTCCTTCACGAACTGTGGGTGGACTCAGAGGAGAAGATCCATGCTTTCTATAACGATCATTCATGCAATATGCTTTTGTGTCATTTACTTGCGTTTTATTAAACCATATGGAATTGTGAGCATTTGTCTCTAATTATGCCTTATTATTTGTTTATCTGAGTTTGTGTGTTTTATTTTAACTAGATAGGGAAGCAAACATGTCTCTACTCTCCTAATCATGGCAATTACAAAAAGGGGATAAAACACACTATCATGGCATCTAAACAACCACTCAATGAAGCAAAAGGCATGAATATGACTTGTGATAGTGTAGTGCTCACAAGTAAGTGGATAAAATTAAGTATCTCAACAAAAAGCATGATTAGGTCATGTGCATGTGCAGTGGCATGGAAATGGTGTAAAAAGGCACAAAAGGCATGTTCAGTCAAATATGTACAAGCAAATAGAACAAGCAAACAAACATCACGTATATAGACCAAAGACAAGCAAGAAAACTGAAACGAAACCCAGAATCTGGTTATCCCCAACGGAGTCGCCAGTTCTTGTGACCATGCCTGTGGAACCCTGTACCACTCTCCTTACGGTGCATGGAAGCACATAAAGAGTCCTGATATGCTCACGGAGAAGATGGTGAATCTGGAGAAAAAGACTAGGCTCAGAAACACCAAGGAATGATAAGAAAGGATATGGATAGGAGTTGCCACCTAGTCTTTTAATGGAAAGAGGAGGAAAACCAAACACGAAAGAAAACTAAGAAGAAAACAAGGTGAAGAAAACATGTATGCTCCATGCCTAATGGATGTAGTGCACAAATCAATGCCAACCAAAGAAAGTGTAAGGATTCTTGTTACGCATGGGGAAGTGGTTAGGCACCTCCATGTGCCCGAAAAACTCGATCTTTCTAGGTTTCCTACCTGTTAAATGGTCTATTGGGTGTGTGCTTGCCTATTATGAATGCACATGCTAAAGATGACTGGAAAACATGCCAAATCAAAGAGGAGAAAAAAATAAAAGGAAAAAAGATAATTCGAGGACAAATGTAGGCATTGAGAATGCCACTTTACTGTACCCTCGTGGACGATGAGAAAAATCGTGAAAATCGAAAACTCTCGGAAAGCATCACGCAAATCAGCAGAAACTCGAAGAAATCTGAGAAAATCAAATTACGGAAAATAATCCTCATTCAGGACAATGTCGGCATTGTTAAGCTTGTTAATGTACGCCCTCGGGCGATGGAAAGCCAAATCAAGTCGAAGTCGTGAAAGTCGGAAGAAATCCAAAAAACGATGGGAAAACCAAGCTTGAAAAGAGTTAGAAATGCGTGCACGATGCAAGGAAGAAAATACGATAAAGTATGCATGAACAAATAGCAATAAAATGTACAAAATTCATGTCTGAGTTTAAAAATGTAAATTCTAGGGGTTTTTGTGCAAAAATCCCAAATTTTGAATGAAAATTAAAATTCTAAAGATAAATCATCAAAAATACATAGAAAAACACATTTTATGTAATTATGAAGAAATTTGGGGGCAAATGTGCTAATCTGTGCATTTTTGGCCAAATCAAAGATTCCTAGGGGTTAATATGCAATTTTGCCATTAAAACATGCATTTAATGCAATTCTGAAGAAATTCAGGGTCAAAAGTGCAAGAAAGAGAGTCCATGTTTGAAAACAAAAAGGTCTAGAGACTGACATGCAAATTTGCCTTAGAAAACGTGCATTTAGTGAGAAATCAGTAAAATTCAAGGGCTAAAATGCAATTTCGGTTACATTTGAGCAAATATTTAAATTCCCAGGGTTTAACTTGTAATTTTGATAGAGAAATATGCATTCAGAACTATTTTAACAAAGCTCAGGGCTTTTTATGCAAAAGTGATAGACTTTAATGTGTGAAAAGTAACTCAGAGGGTCTTATATCAAATTTTAAAGCATGGAAAACATTAACCAGTATATACAGGGGGCACATTGCAATATTTTCAAATCAAACATTATTCAAACAATTAAAAAAAGTATGCAGGGACCTAAAAGTAAGATAAAGGACCTATGTGTAAGAATATAAGGACCTAACGGTAAGAAAACAAAAGTATCAGAAGTTTATTAAGAGAAAACTTATTTTTTTAAATTTTAAACAAGTCCGACAGTCGCTGGCGATCATATCCCTCTAGTGACGACGACTGGGGTGCAATCAGAGGCTATCCCATGGCCTGATCTTGCATCCGAAAACACAATGAGCAAGAGGTGAGGAGAAGAAGGGGATCTGGTGGTCTTGATCTGAGGGCTAGAGGCTGGAATGGGTTGCCCGTCTCCCTCGCCGTCGTGACTGCATTGGTGACGGCACTGGAGAAGAAGGAGGTGCTGGAGGCATTGGCACTGCAACTTTGGGCTGCTGGAGGCTTGGCGGTGCGGTGAGGAACATTTCCCCGCTTACAAAAGCAAGAATGGGACACTCCTCTCATCCTCGGACCTTGCTCGCCGTCGACGCGATCCAACTCCAGCGAGCTCGACTGTGGAGGTGATCCAGTGCACGAGGCTTGTCTTCGATGGCTCTAGAGTGCTGGGGGCGTGTCGTGGAATGTTTTTGGTGGCTTGGAGAGGTGTGGCGGAGCTGGAGGTGCACAGTCGCAAAGCACTATTCATTGTCTTCCCCGGCGACGATGAGATATCGTGATTCCGGCGATCTTCTACTAGAGGCTCAACGAGGCAGCGAAATGGCGCATTAGGGATTGGAGAAGCGAGTGGGACCTCAAGGAAGGAGGATCGAGCACCCAGGGGCAAGGATCATGCCCTGGACTTGCACCCCCACCTAGGTCGCCAGAAACCGGCACCAGCGAGGCCTGGAAACTCGATTCTGACCAGAGGAGACCTTTGGCTTCGTTGGAATCGATCAGGGGCGGTAGGGGGAGACCTAGGAGAGAATTTCTGAAGTAAATAGTGGTCAGAGAAGGGCATACCTAAACTGGCAGTGACCTTGGCCATCGAAGCTCGTCGGAGGCCACCGGAGCTCGTCAGAGATGGCTGGAAACTCTGATTTCCCTCCCCCACGAACTTCCTCCTTGCTCCTAAATCACTCTGGTTGCTCTATTTGGGAGGAAAGAGCATTGAGGGGCTCTCATCTCAAAAATTTCAATCCTTTTTTCTTTCAATTGCAAATGGGGGCAATTTATAGGCTTGCCATGGTTTGGTTGGTTGTTATGGTTAGAGTGGGAGGTGGTTAGAGTGAAGTGGGAAGTGGTTAAGGTTGTTGGAGTGAAGTGAGAAGTGGTTAAGGTTGTTGGAGTGAATTGGGAAGTGGTTAAGGATGTTAGAGTTTGACGTTAGGGTTTGACTTATGGTTTATGATTTGACCTAGGGTTTGACCTAGGTTTAGGATTTGAATTTGGTTTAGGTCTTAACCTAGGATTTAGGGTTTGGATTAGGTTTCTGTGGTTTTGTTTGGCTTTTTAGGTTTTTTTCTTGGGTTTTTAGGATTTGTTAGGGTTTTTTTGGTTTATTTAGGTTTTTATGATTTTCCTGGGGTTTTTAATATTTTTTATGGTTTTTTAGAGTCTTGTTAGGGTTTTGTCCAATTGCGAGCATATGGGGGTGTTTACAGCAGGTTTGATGCACGAAAAGATCATAGATTTAAACTACTGAGGTTTGATTGGTCTTTTCACTTGGTAGACCACCAATCCATCTCTTATTGGATGGCGTGGATTTGGGCATGCTTCCTAGACTTCTTGGACCATCAAGCCCATCTACCTAATCCCAATCCCCATCCGATCCCACCTTGATTTAATCCAAACCACTTACTTAATCACCATTCAAATCCAACAAACCACCTACCTTCCTTCCCTCTATATAACCAGCACCCACGTCCAATTTCTCTTCCTCTTGGCTCACCAAACTCTCAGGACTCTCAACTTTGTGCACTAGCCATCGTTGAGCACAACCACCAATTCCGGCCACCTCCACACCACTTTTTGGCCATCATATGTCTAACATTACATGGCTACATTTTCCTCTTGGCCTTGTGACCACCACATTGTGCCTGAGCATACATTACCCTTCTAACAGAGCCTCCCCTCTCACTGAAGCCTCCTACACATCCACTGGCCGTCCACCCATCTAGCCACCTTCCATCGTCGATCAGAATTACCACCATTCCTCCATTACATCCAAGCCACCCATACACCACACCAACCCTTGCATCTTACCATTGAGCTCTCCACCAACATCTCCACGTCCCTCTAGACCCACCTAAGCTGCCGTTGTGCACCAACTGCTTGGAAAAACGCCGCTGGGAGCCACATTCGAGGAGGACTACCCATAAGCTCCATAGTCTTCTCGAACAGCCACTCGATGCTCCTTGTTGCCTACATGGTTGACCAAGCTCATGGTCGCCGATGAAGCAAGGGGATGATGGTAGAAGGTCATCCATGCATGCACGTTCATCTACTTGCCATTTGCGTACTCCTCTTTCATCCCCTAAACCATTGGAAGCCATGGATTGCACCGTAGGATCCTCTAGACGGAGATAATAGTCAAGCTCGTCGGTGAAACTCCATTTCCAGTGAGGTAGATGGTTGGAGTTATCCAAGTGATCTTGCCGACCTCCAGACACCCAGTTATGCTCCCCTGCATGCCCTCTAGCTTCCCATGCATCGAGCATCCATCATTCATCAATGCACTTGCATTTGGAGCGATTACAAGCCCGCTGCCTCATTCTATCTCTAGTAGTCGCGTGTTGAATGTGTAGGAGAACGACGTGGATGGCCTACATGGGTTGCCCAATTCAAAATAGGCAGTAGGCTGAGCCTCCTTTGCATCTTGTCTTCTTGTTTCCTCTCTGATCATACATTGATTTTTGAGTTATCCTCCTGTATTTGTGTTTCCTCACTTGCATTGCATGTTTTGCTTGCATTTTAAATCCATGTCACTTATGTTTTGACACATATCATCATTCATCATGTATGCCATCTACCCATTTGTTATTTCTTATCATTATCATGTCATTTTAAATCCATTTCATCTTACTTAAGTTTTCCATACATATCATACACCATGACATTCACACTTGCATTTAGGACGATGATGATTACTATGTCATGTCCTTTTGACTGACGGTCTTGGATTCACGTTGCATTGTTGAGCCTGCCTAGGTCATATCATTTCTAACCATTGCATTTCATTTGCATCAGCATAGCGTATGGCATACATTCGTTTTAGACTTGGCAAGCATACATGATCATTTGCACTGGTGACACACAAGCAAGCGAAAAGCCAAGAAAGACCAATTTCTCAGGCGTGTGGGGGTGCCTAATACCTTCCCCATGCGTAACAGGTGTCCTTACCCTTCTATGGCCCGTGATGACCATTTGTGTCATTACCATTAGGCATGGGGCATGCACACATTCATTTATCATTTATTTGCATTCATTTGCATCTCTTCCTGCATTTCATATGCATTCGGTTTTCCTCATCTTTTCGGTTTAAAAAGAGTAGATGGTGACTCCATTTTGTCCTTATCATTTCTTTTTCGTGTTTCATTTGGTGTTTTCGAGTCGAGTATTATTCCTCAGATTCATCATCTTCGTCGTGACCTTTTAGGTTTTCGTGTTTTCCCTCACATGAAAGTCAGGTCTGGCATTGTTATAGAACTGGTGACTCCATTTTTGTCCTTATCGTTTCCTTTTTTTCGTATTTCGTTTGGTGTTTCCAAGTAAAGTATCCTTCCTTGGATTCATCATCATTGTCGCAACCTTTTCGATTTTCGTGTGTTCCCTTACAAAAAAGTTAGTTCTTGCATGGTCACAACACCTGTCATTCTTGGGCAAGGTTAGTGCTGAGGAGAGT
The DNA here is from genome assembly GCA_024699735.1 of Posidonia australis. Lineage (NCBI taxonomy): Eukaryota > Viridiplantae > Streptophyta > Magnoliopsida > Alismatales > Posidoniaceae > Posidonia > Posidonia australis. Next base: position 9,210 of record JAMKQA010034022.1, on the reverse strand, counting down.
GTGGCTTGGCTGAAGAAGGTGGTGAAAATGCTGAATAGCATGGCATGCCTAGAAGAGTATTAGATGCGGCTGGCAGCTTATCTGCTGGTTGGTGAGGCAGATAAGTGGTGAAAGTCAGTGAAGAGACTAAAGTTCCTGGACTCAGTAACTATTAGTATCCAGTGTAAGGATCTCAAGGCAGCCTTTTATGATAAGTATTTCCCCACTCATATAAAGGTAGAGCTTTGCTGAGATTTCCGAAATTTGGAGTAGGGAACTATGTCGGTGCTCAATTATTAAACTGAGTTTGCTTGATAGGAACGTTTCGCTCCTATCTATGAGCCAAAGGAGGAGAGAGTGTAGAGGTTTTGGATGGCTTGCAACCCGGGCTACGGGTAAAGGTGTTGGGTAGTCGATGCCACATCGTGGGGGAGATGGTAGGGATGGTCTATCGCTTTGAGGCAGAGCATAAGAAGTTCCTAGAGTGTCGTCCTAAAGGGAAGGGTAAGACTTCTTTGGCTTCTCGGTTCTCTTTCTCGGGCCCTCCAAGCACCAGTGATTTGGGTAGCCTTGAGAAGTAGTAGAAGGGGAAGTCTGATTGTTCTTCTGTTGGTCAACGTAGCTTTACTAAGAGTGGTAGAGCTGGCTTTAGTTAGGTAGGTTCCAGTGCTCCACGAGGAAACCAGTTTTTCAACTGTGGTTAGGTGGGCCACATTGTTGCACATTGTTCTCATCCTTGGCAGACTCTAGTCTCGATGGTGTGTTACAATTGTGGAAAGGCGGGACATGTCCAAAAGTTCTGTCCAGAACCACCCAAGAAGGTAGGAAGTGCACCTCAACTGCCGATAAGGGGACAAGTGTTCACTATTGTAGCTCTAGACGTTGGGACTAAGGGAGATGTAGTTGAGGGTAAGGAGGATTAATCGGTGTTGTAACCCTCTATAACTGTTGTAATATTTCTTGTAATCTGGACAACTGTCTAACGTATAGATGTTGTGTTGTCGTTTTGCTTGGCCATCAAGTTCTTTTATTGTGGCAGGCTAGATGGCCAAAGTATTGTTTGACTTAAGGAGTTCTTTCTCCTTCTTCTCTAAGTCTTTTGTGGTAGAGATGGAAGATAGACTGGCTAGGCTGGCCTTCCATCTCAACGTGGTAACGCCGTTGGGGGAGCACAGTTTAGCTTGGAGGTAGCTACGATTTGTTGGTTTGATGTTGAATGACAAAGAGTTTGATGCCAACCTGATCATGATGGACATGTAGGAGTACGATGTGATACTCTGCATGGACTGGTTGGCGCAACAGTCTACTTTGGTCTACTATGCTCGGAGGAGAATTTATTTTGGGTCTTTTGATAATGGATCCTTCATTGTGCAAGGTGGATGTCGAGGAGAGCCTAAGCTTATTATTTCAGCTATGAAGGCTTACAAGTCATTAGGCAAGGGCTGGGTGAGGTATCTAGCCAATATATTTATCTCCACTTCTCCTGAGTTGGGTATTCACAATATCTCTGTAGTTTGTGAATATCTCGATGTGTTCCCTAACGATTTGCCTGGCATGTCGCCTTATAGGGAAGTAAAGTTCTCGATCAAGTTGATTCCAAGGTCTGGTGCTGTAATGCCCTGAACCTTGGTATGCTACCTAAATCGTAGTATTACAAGCAACTACACTGATTACAGCATAAAACAAATAACTGTAATTACCTAAGGCTCACCCTCCAGGAACAATGTGCGGTTAGTGGCTCCCACTCAGACATCGGAGCTAGACTACACCTCCATCTGCACCTGAAAACCAAACATTGCACGTGTGAGTGACATCCAAGTCACCCAGTACCTGTTCTACCTACATAAACCATGACAAAACAATGAGAAAACACAAGTCTAGATTATTACAAAACGTGGTTTTCAAAAATCCATTCCAAAACATCATCTCCTTTTAAAACATTTGGAATTCCTATTCTAAACCATGCCCTTTTCTTAAACGCATATATTTCTCAATCTATGCATCTTAAACCTTTTATGCATTCCAAGAAATCCACATTCTCGACCAGATCTAGCCTAAAATACAAGACCTCGTAGGGCTCAAAACAAAATCATATACATTAGCTAGCAACTAGTTCAAGTCACAATCCTTATTTATTGCTAGAATGTGGCTAGAACCTTAAGCCAACACAACAAATCAGATTCTAGCTTAAACCACACATTCATTTTTTTCCACTTTTCCTATTGGTGTTACCTTGATCAGAGGTAACCGGGCACATAAGTAGTAGGTGAGGACACTATTGTCCCTACCTCCCTACACTACCACGATGAAGTTCCGTGTGCGGGAGGACATTGCCCTAGCCCACAGGCCTCAATTTCATTTCATATGCATGGGGATACGTCTTTTCCTGACATCCCATCGATGACTCGATCACCTAGGTTCATACACCCAAGCTCAGCCTACACTATCTCAATTCTCGGTATCCATGGTCATGTCTAACAATTGTTTTCATAATAGTTTGCCGACACAAAACCTTGAGGACCCGTACAGGCAACCATAGTCGCATCTAACAATTGGTCTCATTGGAGTCTCATACTCCTACCTCATTAACGACACCAACCCCTCATGGCTCCAAAACATATTATCATTTTCTTTTCAAAACTATTGGGTTTTCTTTTCAAAGCAATTACTCATTGTCTTTTCAATGTAAAAAGTCACATCCATGCAACTCTAACCCATCATTTAGGTCCCAAGCTCAAAACCATATAAAACCAGGCATTCATATTCATTATTGGGTCGCATGCTCAAAAATCACATCAAACAAAGCATTTATCAATTTCTATTCATTTTTGGGGCCTCAAGCCTTAAATCATATTCAATTTTATTTATTTGAATTCCATATTCCTCAATGTCATCCACATGGGGAAAACCTCATTAATACATGCCCATTAACCACTTAAAACTATCTATTTTCATTTTACATACACATTTATTCATAAGGGTCAGGGGTCTAGTTCAGTAGACTGAACCAGAATTGGTCGACCAAAAACTCCAGATTCAGTCGACCGGAAAAAGTCGATTGTCCGAAATACATCTGAATTCGGTTGACTGGAAAAAATCGGTTGTCTGAAATATATCTGAATTCGGTCAACCGAAATTTCCCAGTCATCCGAATTCCTATTGGATTTCCCCTTCCTCAGTCAATAATGGGTGAACGATCCTCTCAACGGTCATCTGAAATTCCCTAATTCGGTCGACCAAAACCTTTTGATCATCCGAATCAATGGCTTAGGGCATATCTAGGCAGCAAATCGGTATACTGAATTGGATTTGGTATGTCGTTTTCCGCAATTGCAGAAAACAACCCAACTTCGACTACTCAACTCTTCTCCTTGAGAGTGAGGGGCGGACACATCAAACACACACCAAAAATCATGCATAAAACATGGAGTGTAGAACTTCAAGTCTACTTCAAAGCCCCTCAAAACATTTACAAATCCATTAAGCATACTTTCCATAATAAAATCTTAAGGACATGAAGCTCATTACTTGGCTACTGTAGCATGCATTTGAATTTCGATCATAAATCAACAAAATTCACACAACCTAGCATGATCTTTAGACATTCATGCCATTCACATCATTCCCATCATTTCTACTATTTTTCCATGATTTATTATGCATTTTTCATGATTTCTACCCATTTAATTCATAATCCTTTATTTACCAAATGAGGGGGAAGGAAGGGGTTGTGTACCTCTTTGGGATTTTTGGTGCCCCACCCACATTTCGACGAGCTTCCTCATGCCTCCGGCAAAGCCTTCCCATCGACGATTCATGTGTAGGGCTTGTCTTCCCTTGGTGCACCCCTCGCTCTCACTCCCTCTGGTTTCCCTAGGCCAATGCCTTTGCTCCCTTCCCCTCACCATGTCTATATCTCCTCCTCCTCCACAAATCCCATAGACCACCAGCCCCACCATCCTGACGACGGAGGGGACGGGACGACCACGAGTCCCTTGTCGAGGCACGGTTGACCTAGGGAGAAGGAAAGGAGAGGTGGAAGGAGACGCGTGAGTGGCACTGTGCTTAGGTTGATCGAGGTCCAACCTGGGTTCCCTACACATAGGCGCAACACGTAAACCACACAACCAGGGGAACCAACAAATCCAGCCACACAGAGAGAGACACACACAACAACCACAATATAACAAAATATCCATTTGTAAACCACTTTCAAATATCATAATTAATCTCATGGTTTACATTAACTGGATAATTGGGCCTAGATGTTACAGATGCTTTCTCGAAGCCTCCTTACTGTATGGCGCTAGTAGAGTTGCGAGAGCTCAAGACTTAGTTACAGGAGTTGTTAGACAAGGGTTTTATTAGGCCTAGTGTTTCTCCGTAGGGAGTGCCTGTCTTATTCATTCACAAGAAGGATGATTTACTTCGGTAATGTAATGACTACCGAATGTTGAACCAGATCATAGTGAAGAACTAGTATCTCTTGTCTTGCATTAATGACTTGATCGACCAGTTGTAGTCTGCTTCTGTGTTTTTGAAGATTGATCTGTGGTTAGGGTATCACCAGTTTAGGATACAAGACTTAGACATTCAGAAGACTACTCTCCGAACACGGTACGTGCATTATGAGTTCACTGTTATGTCCATTGGCTTGGCTAATACATCGGCTGCATTTATGGACTTGATGAATAGGATTTTCAGTACTTTTCTGGACCAGTTCGTATTGATTTTTGTTGATGACATGATGGTCTTTTCCCTAAATGTGGAGACTTATGCCTTACACTTGAGGGTGATGTTGGATACTCTGTGACATCATCAGTTGTATGCCAAGTTCTCCAAGTGTGAGTTCTAGCAGAGCAAAATTTTGTTCCTCGGCCATTTTATTTCTGGAGAAGGCATCAGTGTAGATCTTGCCTAGGTAAAGGCGGTGAGTAGCTGGGAGAGGCCCAAGGTGGTGGTAGAGATCAGAAGCTTCTTGGGTCTGGCAGACTATTATAGGAGGTTTATCAAGGATTTCTCCTCCATCGCCGCGCCTCAGACATAGTTGACCTAGATGGGAGTCTTGTTTTGTTGGGACCATAATTGTGAGGCGAGTTTCAAGGAGTTGAAGTCTTTTATGGTTTCTACCCTTATGCTGACTCTGCCATCTGAAAATGGTGGCTTCACTGCGTATAGAGATGCTAGTGGTGTTGGGTTGGGGTGTGTTCTAATGCAGTATGGCAATGTTATTACATATACTTTGCGCCAGTTGAAGGAAAATGAGAAGAACTACCCTACCCATGATTTGGAGATGGCTATCGTAGTGTTCGCTCTCAAGCTCTAACGACACTATCTCTATAGAGAAATTTTGAGGTCTTCATCGATCATCAAAGTTTGAAGTATATTTTCACTTAAAGGGGCCTCAACTTGAGGAAGCACAGGTGGGTGGAGTATTTAACGGACTATGATTTTAGTCTATCCTACAATCCTAGGAAGGCCAATGTGGTTGCCAATGCTAAGTCGGTGTACGCACGTGATGGTGAGCTTGATGGTTAAGGAGTGGACCATGTTGGAGGATCTGGTTAGCTACAGGCTTAAATGGTAAGCTCGAGGAGCGATTGGCAACTAGGTAGGTAACTTGTCTATTCGCCTAAGTCGATGGAGTTCATCGTCACTTATTAGCAGCTAGATCTATTCATTCAGGCTGTGTTTGGGAAGCTGGAGATTGGTGAAGAGCCTCATTTCTTTGTTAGGGCATATGGAGAGCTGAGGTATGATATGCGTCTGTATGTGCCCCAACATGAGGAAGCCAGGAAGAGATTGCTAGAGGAAGCTTATCGATCTAGGTACATTATTCACCTAGGGAGTACGAAGATGCACTAGGGCTTGAAGGGGAACTTTTGATGGCTTGGCATGAAGAGAGATGTTACCAACCATGTGGCGAGGTGTACAACTTTCTAGTTGGTCAAGGCAAGCACCAAAGACCTGGAGGGACCTTGCACCCTTTGGATATCCCTGTGTGGAAGTGGGAGCATATCTTCATGCACTTTGTGACTAGCTTGCCATGGACTCAGAGGAAGAACGACACTGTGTGGGTGATCGTGGATTCACTGACCAAGTCTACTCACTTCCATGCCATCCAGGTGAAACTCCTGATGCATCAGTTGGCGGAGCTATATGTGTCCAAGGTTGTTCGGCAACATGGTGTTCTGGTGTCCATCACATCTGACAAAGACATGAGGTTCACCTCAAGGTTCTAGAAGACTCTGTAGGAGGCCTTTGGCATAGTGCTCAACTATAGCACGGCATTTCATCCTCAATCAGACAGAGAGGACTATTCTGACGCTGGAGGATATGCTTGGAGCATTTGTTTTGGATCCACAATGGAGTTGGGAGGGTCATCTATTGTTGATAGAGTTCGCCTACAACAACAGTTATCACTCGAGCATTCGGATGGCCACATATGAAGTCCTGTATAGTAGGCCCTACAGATCACCGATTTGATACAATGAAGTTGGTGAGCATCAGCTAATTGGTCCTGAACTTGTGTAGTTGTCTATGGACAAGGTTGATTTGATATGTGGTAGGTTGTTAGCTGCATAGAGTCAACTAAAGAGCTATGCCGACAAGAGGTGGAGACCACTGGAGTTTCTGGTGGGAGGCCATGGCTTCTTGAAGGTGTCACCGACCAAGGGAGTGACGAGGTTCAAAAAGTGTGGGAAGTTGAGTCCCAACTATATTGGCTTGTACTAGATTACCTAGAGGATCACTGAAGTGGCTTATTGGCTGGATCTAGCACTAGAGCTGTCGTCCATGCACGACGTGTTCCATGTCTCCATGCTGAAGAAGTGCTTGGCTGACATATCTTATGTGATTCTTGTTCAGTCGGAGGTGCTTCAGGAGGATTTGTCCTCTGTTGAGGATGCCATCTAGATTCTCGACATCAAGGAGCAGGTGCTACGGAACAAGGTGATTTCGCTCGTTCTTGTGTGGTGGCTGCATCATAGAGCTGAGAAGGCCACATGGGAGCACGAGGAAGCCATCCTAGCATAGTATCCATATCTTTTCACCTACTGGTGATTTCGGGGTCGAAATCTCCTTTTAAGGTAGTTAGTATGTAACAACCGTAAATTCATTTTTATAATTATATACATTTTAATGAAATTTATTCTAGGCAGGTGTCACTACACCGAGGCCCATTTGTGTGAATTTGTGGCTTTGGGCTTGGGCCTCGTGGGCCAACTATTGTTTGTGTATTTCCTGTGCTTGTGGCCCAACTCGTTCTTATGCTATGTGGGCCCATGTGTGTGGGCCAGTTGGTGGGGTGAGTGGTTAAGCTTGTGTTGTGTTGGTGAGGTGGGTAGTTGAGGGCGTGTTGGTAGGCATGCGTGGCTAATTGGTTGCATGCATGCGTTCACCTTCCTTTTCTACGTGACTTTTTATGCTAGGATCGTTGCCATGCACGACTCCACCTTGCTCTCCTTCTTCCCATTCATCTCCTCTTCATTCCTGAGCACAGCTCTCCCTCCACTCCACCACTTCCCCTCCACCTCACTTGCCACCCTCACCCCCACTCTCCCTCTCCTATGTTTCACTCACCCTCCCCTCCCATCTCTCCCACTCACTCTCTCCATCTCCTACCCCTATTTCTCCTCCCCTGTCTTTGTAGACACCTCGGATTTTACAGGAAGGTATGAACGGATCCAAAAGAGAGAGGGTGTGATCTTGGAACTGCCTCAATAGAGTTCATGACTGCCATTGGATTCCAGTTGTTCCTTGTTGAGTGGTCAATTGGCTTAAAGGATACATAACTGACTTTTATTGGGCCAAACGGAAATTCCAATAGGCTATATGTGGCAAAAGTATGTGGCGAATATAGTTGGCGAAAGTAAGTGGTGGGTATAGCTGTCGAAATTCCCTGTTTCAATGCTAAAGGGTGGAAAAGTCTCCACTACTGCTTAATTTCTTGATTTTCTACTAATGACGGCCAGGATTGAGTCTGGCATCGTTCCTTTCATCTCCAGGGACCATTGTGCCCTTAATTCAGTAGTGAATTCACCATTTGAAGCCCTCGAAAGTCATCAACACCGTCCATTGGTGACCATTAAGCATCCACGGCCTCAATTTAGCTCTAGTGCCTATTTAAACCCCTTGGCTCTACACTAGAGGGGCATCGCCACCATTGCTATTAGCTCCCAAGCATTCTAGCTCTAGATCTCCTACAGCGATCCAGCTCCAGCATCACTGCCTCCGATGACAAGCTCAGCTACGATTGACGTCGCCTACGCTTAGAGAAGCCTCCAACGACGCACGACACACCACAGGTGAGTCACCTATGCTTCCTCGTCGTCATGTTAACACTACTTGAGTGCACGAGTAGTGGAGAGACAGTTCTAGATGCTCGCTTCCTTCCCCTTCCTTGTCAATTCTGGAGGCACAATCAAGTAGGGAATTAGTAGCCTCTTTGTACACGTCATACATATTTCCTCCTCCTCCTTTCCTCCCTTGCCTCTCCAGACTCTAGATGGATATTGACGCCCTCAACCGAGGATGGTCGGCATGTGCGTCGACAAAGGGGATGGGTGGAAGGATCAGTCCAACATTCCTTCGACTTGAGCCTGTAGACTTGATCCATTTCCACTACCATAGCTCTTCCAAACCTTAGTCTCCCATCTCCGCACCTCCTTCATTCCCAGTGAGAGTCGTCGACGCCTCTCTGTAGACATGCAGAACCGTCACCGGTAAGCTTGGAGGGAGGGAAAGCTGGAGCTATCACTTGGTAGTAGGATCATCGAGGAAGCCTCTTCATCATTCAAGCATGCCTCCTGGGTGCCGAAATCATTCCTCCTGGCCACGCCGATGATTGTCAAAGCTAGCCAGCACCTTCTTCATCAAGGTCAATGGAGAGAGAAGTTCATAGTGCCACCCTATGATCCAGCCAGTCGAGCATCTTTCTCTTGCCGTCCTCTAGTGCCTTCGGACAACACTTAAGCAATGCACAGTAGGGGTGGCAACGGGTCGGGTCTACCTATATCCAGACCCAGACCCATCTTATTTCATGGGTCTAGGTCTGGGTCCTAAATTTAGGACCCAGACCCATGCTTATAAAGATAACGGGTCTGGGTCTGGGTCCTGGGTCTAATGGGTCCTCCAACTTATTTTCATTTTTTTGAAGAAAATAAATTTTTAATTAAACTTAAAACATTGTAAATAAATGTGCTAAACAATTCTCTATCAATACACATATAT
>JAMKQA010034021.1:0-30602 GCA_024699735.1 Posidonia australis | reverse complement strand
TTATATATATATATATATATATATATATATATATATATATATATATAGTACATATCAGTTGCATGCTCCCTCAACATTTAAAACAGTTTCATCCTCCCTCAAACTAAATGGACAAGCAAGTGTTCCAATAACTCTAACTTAACTGCTTTTAGTTTCAAAGCATTGTGAAACATTTTCATAATGTACTCCTGTATGTTTCCCTTGACCTTATATCTCATAGAAACTAAATTTGCCAAAAGCTTACTGGTTTTTGCCTTTTTATTCTTGGTAAATCGTTTCTCAAGATCATCAAGAAACTCTCTAGCATTGAACAGTGTGCCCCTAAAGGTTTCTAGAACTACGTGCTTCATTATCATCAAACTTAGTCAATTAAAACGCTCCTATTTTTCATAAGCTTTCTTGTTCTTAACAGAACTATCAGACTTAAAAGTAGGGAATTGTTTCGTCTTTAAGGCTAAATCTAGATCCATCCATCTGAGAACAATCATAACATTCTCTTTTCAGTACTTGAAATTTATGTCATTAAACAAGGAAATTGAGTTAATGTTGGTAGTTATTGAAGTAGATACATTTATTGAAGAAATTATCAAATAAATGGAAACCGAAAGAGTTGTTAGTCCAATGAATATCATATTAATCTATAACAATAGAAAAACATAAAATAAATTTAATTTATGGTGGGATTTATCTTAAGATACATAGCACAAGATCGACATTTAGTCTTTGGATAAAAATACAAGTGATACTTTTCAATATAGTAATCAAATACTGATAATTAATCCTCTCAAGTAACAAGCCTTTCTTTAGGCCGACTAGTTACCCACATGGAACAACCATATAATTGTCACATATTTATTTCCACAAGTATATTTGATATTCGACTAAACAATAAACTTCCTATGGGCTGATTATTATCCATATGAATCTCAAACACACAAACATTTTTTTATAACGAATAGACTAATCGAGGCAAGAGATCCTACTTTAGTAGTGAGTTACTTTTGTTAATCTATTCTTAGAATAGAAAATAATTTATATTTAATCACCAATAATGAGTTTATTTGATTTCATAGGTCATAGTCTATCATGTAATCATTAAAGCATGGAAACATGGATTGAAATGCAATTAAAGTAAACTACAATAGTTTATTCCAACATAAACTACATTCTAACCATGTACAATATATTCTAGAACAAATGTTTAAACTTCAAGGACCAAACAAAAAATCCAGAAATATATAGAGGTTTCCACAATATTAATTAACTTGAGTGTGATAACCAGAAAACTCAAGACCTAATAGAAATAAAAGAGTTATGTGGGGCATTCATTAATTCAAAGGATTTTATAGAGTTTTTCTGATTAAAATCATACTTAAATGGGAAAAATATAATTTTAAGGGTTTCTATGCAATTATCACAGAATAAGTAAATAGACGAGTAAATGAATCCACCCTGTAACCAATTATCCAAAAAAAACTCAAAAGCCCTAACAAGCTTCAGAAACACGAAGTATGAAAGGTGGTGGCAATGCTGCAACCTCTAACAAGCAGATTGTCGTCGGAAGGGCACCTACCAAGTGCTTATTGAAGATTCGACGCCCAAGAGGTGTCGGAACCGGTCGACTAGCGACGGCTAAAAAACCCAAACATGTATAAACTATATTTTTTCAATTTGATGCATGAAAACATGTATCAAAGTTGAACATGTACAAAACAATCACAAAAAGCAAAAATCAAACAATTTTCAACATGATTTAGATCACAAACATATGATTTCATGATAAAATAATATGATTGTTCTAATATCACATGTTAAAAATAGGGCTCAAATAATATACAAATTTTATATACTAAAATTTTATTTCCAAGATCAAATCATGATATGTTCATTACAAAATATAATATATGCGAAAGCGTACCAACATCCATGTGAAAACCAAAGAAGTGCTCTTAATCATGTTCATCGGAGTTGAGTTTTCAAATCACTACACATTTCCTTTGTCCTTTGTCTTTCTGAAGTTAGAGTGAGAGAGAAGAGAGATAAAAGGTGCAAGGTATGGGGACCAAGACTCTAATTTATAGAATGTATATTTTTACATATTTCTAATCGACCAATCAATAAATAGAAATATGTCGAATAGTTTCTACACAATCAACCCACATCACTTAAGATATCAATATACTCAATATAAAACCAAATAGATCACTGTCAATGAGTCTAATCACAAAATAACCTGTAATACTTTAATTAATTTTATTAGATTTTAACCCAACAATAGTAACTTTTCTACAAAACTTGAACATCTCTATCTTTTAAACTATAATCGTGTCAATTGCAATCCATGAATTCCTTTTCAAACACACCCTTGGTGTTTATCATTATTGAAGTTTGATCCGCTCACTGCCAACAGTTTCGCTCGGACACAAGTTGTTACATAAGATATGGAATAGTAAACAGAACTAACAAGGAAGCTTTCCACTTAAATGGGAGCACAACATAAGACTGAGCAGAACAAAGAAAAAGAAGGTACAGTCAGAAGTCCAGATAATAGATTGGTGGGACTAGAAGGGGAATCACCTTGTGAGGGCTGATGACTGATTTTCTCTTTTCAGCAGTAGTTCGATTTTTACCACCAACATTTTTATTTTCAAACAACTCAAATAACTGAGTTAACCATGGCTGCATAACCTACATCAAGGTTCAAAATTCGGTGCTAACAATTAACCATCATTTCAAAAAAAAAAAAATTTAATGACGATGACATAAGAAATGGCATGGATTCTTCTTATCGGTTGAATGGAGTTCGTGATAATCGCAAAGAGGACAATGTGTCTGATTCGAAACAAACATTAGGATGAAAACACCACTTCGGCCATCTTTATGGTGATCTCACATGCAATTGTCCTCTTCTTTTGGGTGTACAAATTGATCTCAATCTTTCAATCGCTCGGATTGACATAAAATCTTCATATCACCTGACGAAAGCACATAGAGGACATGTCAAGTGGAAATAGTTACTTGCAATTTCTCTGGCAGTTATCATAGAGTAACTAACAGGTGTCACAACAAATCATAATCAATAAAAGCTTATTTTGATGAAAAACGGGCAAGCAAACAATACCCTCAAATCTTATTGATACTAATAGAGCCTGAGAATTTTAGGCATACTAATCATCTCAAGTCGCTAGCTAGATAACCACTACTAACATGCTTAGACTATATAGATAAGTCTAAGGCTACCATGAATTCTGATTATAGCTGGTTAATGTACATTTTACATTACAAAGATAACCCAGTTGGATTTACAAATACAGGATGAGCTGAGACAACTATGGTAAATGGCGTTTGAAAAAATTGGCACTATAAACACACAAGATCTTTCACAAGTTTGCGAACATTTGGTGTGGTTCCTCTGCTGGCATGACTGCTTAACAGGAAAGATTGGAATATGTTCTTGAAATCAATTCTTCCCGTTCCACACATACCGTCTCTTCTTTGAAGCAAAATCTGATTCTGTTGTCTCTAGAGAGTAGCAATCAAAATGATCTTTGTATCCAACGTTATAGCATGTATCAGATGTTCCCTTCCAAAAAATTCTAGAGAGGATTCATTGTAGAATGATGGAAGCCATTATTATTCTGTGTCTCCATTTCAAGAAGCATCAGTGACTTCTGTCTATGGTATCTATTTCTTTTTGCAGCAATTGCTGAGAAAAAACAAGAGCAAGAGAATGCAGAGTTAGCAACCTTAGATGTGGCAACCAAGTAATCCAGTCAGTTGAATCAACTAACATATTTTACAGAAGTTCGTGGACCATAATAGTTAGAAATGTTGCCTTACAGAGAAATATTTCATTATAGCAAACTGTTAGGCACAAACTTTATGACAATGAAAAAAATTCACTTGGATTAGGAAAATGCTACATAAGTGGATATTTTGATGGCTCATAGATATTATTAATGAGACATTTACCAGACTAGCTAATAAGCCGCAAAGCATTTCATACCTTTTTTTATCACAAAACTGCATTTCAGACTTGATCAGATAGCAAAAGAGAATTTACTTTGCAAATCAAGTACTCCATGTATCTAATCTAGCCTTATTTCAGTTCTGTGCCCAGTAGTGACCGTAACACTCATCTAGAGAACACAAGGGCAGAACAAAATTCCATAACTTTATCATGTTAAATTTAATAGTATTGTGAAAAACAGGTTTTCAACTGTAACAACTAAATTCACACTAGAAAACACATAGGGAATAAATTCAATAAGTATAACCTGTTAATTTCAGTAGTATTCTATATCTAATTCCATAGGACTAAGAAGATGATCCCAACTTATAATCAGACAAAAGCTCTTACACTGTGCCTGGATGGAGTCCGACCAAGGATGTCGATGGCTCAAAATTACAAAGAAAAGGTTCTTATAAAAATGGATTAGTATCACAGCTATGTTTATACCAGTAGAGTTGAAGAGATGATTATGTCTGAGGTCAGTGGGCATGTGGACCCATATTATATTCCAGAGGAACGAGAAGATGATCCTGTCTTATAATCAGACAGAAGCTCTTACAGGGTTCACCATGACTGTGCCTGGATGAAGTCTGACCAGTGATGTAAAATTTCTAATGATCCAAAAACTAAGTTGCTTGCAATAATTTCATAAGTCTGTGAGGCTGAACAACTGTGAAAAGCTTAGTATAGTCTTGCTCCTATAGCTCAATAATTGTGAATCCAACAAAAGAAGATTCCTATAGCTAATATCAGCACAGATCAAGCTCAATAATTGTGAATCCAACAAAAGAAATCACTTGACTATTGATCTTTGGGATCCAGTATTAGTGACTCAGATCGGCTATGGAGGAGATTAGAAGATTCCTCTTTCACTAGGCTGAGAAAAGGACCACCATTAAAATCACACGTCTTGGTCTTTAATATAAATAATGAGAAACTATTAATTGCATGACTTAAAATAACATTGGAAAATGTATAAGACAATATGATTGGAATTAGGACAGAAAGAGGTTGCATGCTTAAAAACAAACCAAATTGGGAGGAGTTACTAAAAACAAGTCAGGATTTTAACAAAAATGTATATCCAAAGATTGTCACAAGTAAGTATACAGTTAATAACAGTGGAAAATGAGACATATGATGTTCATTTGAGTTAGAGAAGCCAGATGCTTGAAATAAACAAATTCATAACACCAAAGACTTGAAAGAGGATATAAAGTGAAGATTCTACGTAATCAATACTACGCTTTCATAAGAAATTCTGAAGTCTATCCAAGATCTAATTCTTTCCTTGCTGTCACAAGAACAAGCCATGTTGAAGTAGGTAGAAACAATTTACCATGAAATCTTTTACATGCAAATGTCAATGGTAGTAATTAGCTACAGAGGAATGCTTTCAAAGCACCTGGGATATTTTTGCAATTATATCAAGTGAAAAAAAAAATGAGATTATCTTTGCATCTTAAAGCAAACATCCAGCAGTCAACTACCTCATAAAGGCACTAAATACTCTTAAATAAATGGAGCAACTCAGGAGTGAAAGCAGATACACAAAAAAAGAACTTAGTCAAGAAACTCCACTTACACGTTAAATCTTGAGAAAAAGCAAAGTCATAATCATGTCTTCGTCGCCTTACACAGAATATATATATTGGCAGGATGACTGCACAAAGAAACACAACACATGATACAGCTATTGCAGCTTTCTCTCCTGTTGACAATTTCCCTTTTCTCCAAAAGAAAGGACAAAGTGGCAAAGAAGGCACACCACAAAGGCCTTTGTTACCTGACAAACTGTGCAAACTTACAGGCATAAGATGCAAAATAAATAGAAGCAGTTTTCTGAATGTCTAACAATTTTTAAGCAAATCAAACAGAAACAGCTCCTCATTTAGAAGGTGACACAAGCATTTGCATATTTTACCAATATTATCTGAAGTTGATTGAGATTGTAGTGGTTGTACAGCTAGATGCCACCATAATATTGTCAGATTGCATGCTATGCTATTCTTCTGCATGCAACTGTGCTTTACTTTGAGACATTACGGATAAAAATGTAGCACCTTTAAAGGAAATAAAACTGGTTGTACAAGGATAAACACTTATAAGTGTAAAATGGTGCTATATCAGTTAGGTTCAACCCAAAGACTTCATATACTGAAGAACAAATGCAGATTAGTCCCACATACTGTCAGTTATATTGTATAAAGACTCTTATCTTAACGTACATTAGGCTGAACTAGTCTAGCTAAAGCGTGTCCACATTAGGGGAAAACATCTAAAATAAGATAAATTTCGCTTCTCTTAATCCTGTAACAGACACATCAAAAGGACCAAAGCTGGATCTTCCACTCATTCGACAACGCATTGATAAGGAGTTACCTGCCTCTCATGAGTTGATATCATCCCTCGCACAACAAATAATCAGCAAAAAGCTTCCATCACAACCCTGAAGTAATATCTGAAATATCTCCAATTTTGCAATCTCTTCATAGCTGACATTGCAACAATATTGGCATAAACTTCAGTAACCAGGCAAAAAAAGTTGGCCTTTAATTTAACCTGAGATATATTAGCCACTCAAATGCTTGGTTCCAGGCCAATAACACTTGTTAAAAAACTGTATACCCATGCCTTTCTTACAGGACAAAGAGGGCACAGGCAGAAACAGTCCATGAACATCAAATCATAACTCACAAGCGTGCCACCACTTGCTTCATCACGTGTCTCTTATTACCAAAGGAATGTAACTCAGTTTGTGTGTAACTATTACTCCATTTGGAGCTTCATGTTTGAATCACTATGAGTGCAGAGATTAGGGGTGAAAAAACATCTCTCATTCACAGTTTAGGCAATATCACTAAGATTCCCTTTCCAACTAATATAAAAAGAATTCATACCCAGAACATCAGGAGAATCAATGCCCACACAAGAATGAAACCAGCACCTTTAAGCCACTATATCTTTTGCTATTTCCAAGAAAAGAAATCTTGACCTCTATGTTTCGTAAAAACCTGTTTGTGTTGAAAGAAAGGATTATATGAGTTGTATTATTGATAAACAACATTATTACAAATATAAAGAAGATTATCCCTTATACGGATATCCATATAATGCATATCCATTTAACACAACCCAATACTAACACTCCTCCTTAAACTGGAACATAGATACTGATCATGCCCAGCTTGTTACACAAGGATTCAAAAACCCCAATACTCAATCCTTTGATGAAAATATATGCTTGTTGTTCTACTGACTAAGCATAAGAGATGCAAATAACTCCTTTCATTACCATGTTACGTATGTAATGACAGTCTACTTTAATATGTTTGATACGTTCATAAAATGTAGGATTATTTACAATGAAGATGGTCAGTTGATTATCACAATGCATGGCCATGGAGGTTTTTGTAGAGAAATCAAGCTCAGTTAAGAATGACCTCAGTCAGATCATCTCACAAGCTGTTTGCGCCATAAAACGGTACTCAGTTTCTACATTAGATCGTGATACTATGTTCTGCTTTTTGCTCCATCAGGTTACAAGGTTTTCACCTACATAGGTGCAGCATCCTAATGTAAACTTTCTATCACCTGTCTCCTGCATACCTAGAATCAGAACATGCCTCAACCTCTAGGTAACTATGTCTTTAATAAACTAGTCTTTGTCCTAGTATACCTTTAATGTATGCCCATACACGTAAAACACTTTACCAATATACCTCTATAGGGTCATGCATAAATTGACTAAGCAATCCAACAACATATGAGACATCTGATTGTGTCACAGTCAGATAGATCAACTTGTCAATCAGTCTTTTATACCTGCCTACATCCTCATATGTGCCTGTAGAACTATCCCAGAAGGTTGGTGCAAGATCAATGAGAGTACTCTCTGGTTTGCATCCAATGAGACCATTTTTTTGAAGAAAATGTAGAACATATTTTCTCTGACATAGCACCATCTTTCCTTTAACATAAGCAAACTCAATCCCAAAAAGTACTTAGAACATCCTGTATCTTTTGTAGTGAAATGTTTCTATAAATATTGTATGGTTCCATTGATGCCCTCAACATCACTTCCTGTAATAATGATGTCATCTACATATACTACCAATAACACACAGTCATTAGTTTTTTTTTTCTAATGAATACTGAATAGTCTACAGCACATCTTGCAAACCCGAAGTGCATCACCACGTTGCTGAATTTATCAGACCACACTCTTGAACTCCGCTTCAGGCCAAATATAGTCTTTTTAAGAAGACATACACTGTTCTCCCCTTAAACAATATATCCCTAAGGTTGCTCCATGTATACTTATTCTGCTAAGTCACCATAAAAGAAAGCATTTTTGACATTTAGTTGGTGTATATACTAAGAGTTATTGACAGCAACAGACAGGATCATCCGAATGGAATTAAGTCAGACCACCGCAAAAAAGGTTTTCTTATAATCAACACCATAGGACTGTGTAAAACCACGTGCCACCAATCTCGCTTTGTATCTGTCTATAGAGCCATCAAGTTTGTACTTGAAAGTGAATACCCATCGATAGCTAACAATGCTAGTTTCTTCAGGCTGAGCCACTAAACCCATGTATTGTAAGGAAGTAAAACTTGTATCTCCTCATTTATGACTGCCTTCCATTGTGGTAGAAGCAATATCTCTTGATAATTCTTGGGTATAAACCCTAAAGATATGGACAAAGCAAACTGACAATAAGACAAGTGAAGAAAATCATAGGAAATAAAAATAAAAATAGGATGGATAGTGAAAGACATTGTACCTTTACATAAGACAATGGAAATATCAATATCTTATGGTGGAAGATCTGCAGAGGGAAATGGTGGCTTAGACTGAGTTAGTGGAACCGTTTTGTGTCGTCGATGATCAACCTGGAGTGGACAAGACATATTTGCTTACAAAGGTTGCTATTGAACATCTCTTTTATCCACAATCTCAACAGATAAAGGAATAAGAGTAGTGTTACCGTTAGAGGTAGGCAGTGAGGCATAAGAATCAAAATAGGATTTAGACTCCTAAAAGGTGACATCAGTAAACACAAGATATCGACGACAGGGTGGATTATAGCACTTGTATCCCATTTGGATTCGTGAATACACCACAAAGACACACTAAAGAGACCGAGGAGCTAACTTGCCAAGACATGGACTAAGATCTTGAACATAAGCAACACCCGAATACCTTTAAAGGGAGGCTCAAGAGTTCCCTCTCACGACACAGACGACGTAGTGGAATTTCACCACCAACGGGTGCAAAAAGCATTCTATAAATAAGATGAGTAGTCATGAGTACTGCATCAAACCAAAATGACTTGGAAATATTTTGTAACATGATTGTGCAGGTGATGTCAAGTATGTGTCTATACTTGCATTCAGCCACCCCATTCTGTTAGGAACTATGTAGACATGAGGTCTGATGAAGAATTCTTAATAAAGCATAATAACTTTCCACATCCTTTTGAACAAATTTAAATGCATTGTCAGTTCGAAAGATTTTTAGAGTAACAAAAAATGATTTATTATTTCAATAAAAAATTTCTTGGCAATATCAAATACATGATGTCTATGTTTAAGAAGGTATATCTATGAAACTCTAGAATATTCATCTACAAACACAATATAATAACGAAAATCATACATAGACATACTACTAGCAAGTCCCCGATATCACAATGAATTAAATCAAAGAAACCTTAATTAGTAGCCAAACTAGACCACTTGTAAATAACCCGATGATGCTTACCTAAGCGACACAACTCACAAACAAATAACTCAACTAAGATCCAAGGAAGAGCCTGTCATAGACTGCGATTTGATGGATGCCTAAGACAATAGTGTCATAACAGCAAGGACTCTGCAGTAGTTGCAATCGACACCAATCCACTAAATATATCATCCTAGACCAATAAGTAAACTCCACGACTTTGCTTATGATCCAAACCAATCCTCCTTCCCGTCTGTAGATCCTAAAAGATACAATGATATAAGAAAAATGTTACTAAATAGTTAAGTTGATGGGTAAAGTTGAAAGGACTTTCTTAAGAGTTATCTAGGAAGAGACATCAACAGCACCTTCCCTAGACACAAAATAATGATGATCATTAACAATGGAAATAGTTTAAATGTCTATTAGTTGGGAAAATGGGTAAAAAATCTCAAGTACCTGTCATGTGTGAAAAAACCTTAAGAGTCGATAATTCAAAAATTACTACTATAATCTAGTAAGGCAGGGCATACGTGAGACAGATGCATGGACAGCAGTGACATGGATTTGGTTATCTTGGAGCTAAAGGAACCTGTCAAAGTAAAGGGATCATTAGGAGTATTCTCTATTACATGTATGGTCTAGGAAGGTTTGCCGAACTTACTCCAACAGCAATGAGAAGTATGATTTATCTTGCTACAGTGATCACATTTGCGAAACTCACGCCCTCCAGATGAGGATCTGCCACATCCTCGTCTACGACCTCGGGTAGAGGCAGCCAAAGTTGACAAATCAGGAAAAGGCACCGAAGTCGCAGTCAAGATGCATAATGTACGTGCATAGGTGGACGAGAATGAAGAAGGTGTCTCTGAACTAAGGATCAACCCACGAATTTGAGATGTTGTAGTTGTGTTAAGCCCTGCAAGAAAAATGGCTACTAATAGTTCTTCACGAAACTGCCTCAACTTCGATATATGAGCTACAAAATGTTGATAGATTTCTAATTTATCCAGTAAAGATCTGAGGCAACTATAGAATTCCTAAACAGAACACTCCTCCTGACAGAGTGTAAATAGCTGCTCATAGATTTCACATATATGTGCAATATTTTTTTCATGACGGAATGTATCCTAAATCTTTTTTACTAGACGCAGCATCATGGAACCTCGAGATATATTCTCTTTAATACTGTTAACTAGCCAAGATACGACGACACAGTCATCAACAAACCAGTCATTATAAGTAGAATCCTTAACTTCAGACGATCAACATTTAAGTGGCTTGTCTTTCTATGTGCACCAATAAAAGTCTCAAATGCCTGAGACCATAATAGAAAGTTCTTTTCATTTAGTTTGATTGACGTCCCAAAGAAGTTCTTCATCAACATCTCCCAAGATAAAGCCATGGAGACAAGAAATCTGGTCTAATTTGGGTAGATAAATATAAGGAAGAGAGCAAAAAAGCTGTTGCAATCTTGAGAAAACACAAAAAATAGATATAGAAACCTACTTCTAGGACAATATGTAAGTATCTAGGGTAAATAGAAGACACATAACCAATCCTAGAAACACAAAAAAAAAGAGTAGGAAGGCAACCTATATCATGCCTTGAAACCGGACAGCCAGGCCGTTAGGGGCCGTCGGTGGCCACAGGAGAGGATGGGAGGGCCGGTGGAGACCTGTAACCAGCGGAAGAGGGTAGGAACCCACCAGACAGGCCTGGAAGTCGCCAAAACAGGGCCCTGATGCATCAGAGGGCTAGCCAGAGATCTGATCAGGGGTCACCAGAGAGTTCTGGAGGCATCACTGGCAAGTTCAGCCAGAAAATGGCCTCCTGATGGCAGCAGACTGGCCGGAAGTGCCTGCCAGCAGCAGCGGTCTGAAGGTGGAAGTCTAAGGTTTGAGAAATCTGGACTCCGGTACCATGTTTGTGTTGAAAGAGAGGATTATGAGTTGTATTATTGATAAATAATATTGTCACATATATAAAGGAGATTACCCTTTATACGAATATCTATATAACGCATATCCACTTAACACAACCCAATTCTAACAAAACCTATCTTCCATCAATTTGAGAATACCCATGTAGGTGAAGTAAATGATAAAGCAGCAGCAAGTGACACCCTCTTAGTCAATTACTCCTGCTCTTGAGGGAAGTTACTAATGTATTTGGTAATAGACAGTAGAGAGTCCGACGTAAATACCTTGAGAAAATCATTAGCTCTACTAGAGCTAGAAATCTTCCATTGGGAAAATAAAATTCTAATTGCAAAGTTATAAGGGCTCCCAGATAAAGTAAAAACACACCATCAAAACAAATCATTTAACCATAAAAATATTTTTAACGATCATTATAATGAAGTCCAAAAAAGGAAGAGAATCAGATAATTAAATGAACTATACAAACTTGCAGACTGCAATTACTGTGTTGCTGAAAAAAATCAAAAAATAATGAGATGTAGTTGTTAAAGACATGCTCTGTTTTTTCATAGTGCACAAGTACATAAGTAATGTAGTACATCTAATAAAAATAGTGAGATGTAGTTGTTAAGGACAAGCTCTGTTTCTCCAAATCAGGTAAAAGTGCATTCAAGAAATTTAATAATAAATATAGCATGCCCAAATCAAAGTAAAAATAAACCCTAAAAAATAATGTACCATATTCCTTGATAGCCATGCCAAGTGACACAAAAACAAGGGGTTAATATAAAAATAAACTACAAAGACCGGGCTACAAGCACCATGAGTACTGAGACAGCTATTGTTAAATTACGTACTCTATTTCCCCACCATGTACACCAATTGAGTAAAGCCTCTCAGGCACCTGTCCTTCCAATTCATTATTGTTGAGCAACCTGAAAAGACAAAATTATACTATTCAACATGATAATTTGCAGAAAAGGGAATCGGATGATTTCATTATGAAGTTCACAATGTTGTACTCTACCACCATCTAAAATAAAAAATTCAAGTGTGTATTCTAACTATATATGTAGCACATATTGTCATTGCTCTGAGTTAGATGTCCATTAACAACATTGGATGTATGGCATAGAGGCAACGATTGTGAGATGGAGAATGCTAATACTTCATGCATGCAAACAGACCAAATGAGATAGGTTCAGGCCAGCCAAATGCCTGAATTGTGCTATGGGCTGCTAGGCCAAAAATAGCCTCCACGAACCTGAGCAACCAAGCCCACGCCAACTATAAACCAATGGGGTTTTCAGCAAGTTAATCCCATAGTGACCAAAGTAGCAAGGATTCAACAGTGCCCAAGAGCTACTGAGGTGTCAAAAAAATTTATTCAATGAAAAAAAATGCTAAGAACTAGTTATGGAGAAATCCATCTAAGGGGTTGAGATAGTGAATCCATCACCATACTAACTAGTCAAACAATATGGACCATTTATTGATTTGACAAACTCCCGATTAGACTGAACTAGGATCATGGGATGAGCCCATGGGTCAGGTTCAGGTTGACCTTGCCAAACTCAAGCAGAAATCAATTGTGGGTTGAAAATTTCAGCCCATCCCAACTCATGCAGTCTATGACAAAACCCATTTTTTGGCTAGCTAGGTGAGGCCATTTTTTAGCCATCTAACCCAGCGTCTAACCTAGTTTATAACAGGTATACCATGGTTTACTCTGTGACCTTCTCAGGCACAAACATGTTTCTGTGATTGCAAAAATGTTAATAATTAAGTATAAATATAAAGAGCCAGCTAGTTTTCAAGTCGCTTTGTTGCTAGACTATACAATTTGAAGGTAGGAAGTGGTAACATGGTTAAATGAAGTACAAAAATCCCATTAGACCTAGAATCAAAAGTATCACCATGATAGGGCTCTAATAGGGGTGCAAACAGATGAAACACCGGTATAATCACATTCCTCAGAGTCAAGGCAAGTTTTGGGCTTTTGGCATGGACTTTATGTGCATGTGAAAAGAATATCCATAAGCACAAAAAATTGGAATAAATATGGAACAGGCATATATGTTGGTCAATAGATCCTGGAGGAAAAAGGCATATATGTTGGTGGATAACCAATATAAAATCAAAGAAGCACAGAATCTTCTAGATAGAAGTTGTTTCCATGTCTCAAGCATCTTGGATATTTCGACATGACACAAATCCGGAAACCTCAAACAATGTGTTTTCAATCAGATGAAAAGAGAATACATTAGCATGTGTTAACATGACTTGCAATGCTAATTGTTGATAAATTTTCATTGTATGTATTTATTACCCTTTATTATCTTTTCAATCTGTTTCACTCTTGTTTACTTCAATGTTTCACTTCCTTTTTTATCATCCATCTATTCTATTACCAAGTGGGCATCATTTTCAAATGTTTCGCAATGTCCTTGCCGTGTCAATATGTTATTTTTCAAGAAGTGTCATGCCAATGTGTTTGTTTCTTAGACTCTTACTGTATCCATGTCCCACAACATATTATTGTTTGTGCTGCTACAACTACAAAAAATGAATATTGAAAAAATCAAATATATTGAGTATTGGATATAAATAGTTACAATAATGAATTTTGATCTATTAGGCATCTTATATTCTAACTCTTTCAACCCATGGCTATGAATATTTAACCTGATTGTCCTTAATGTGCTTTAAATTTTATACACAAAGAATTAAGCATAATTTCAGTTATTCACTGATTACTTTTAAGTGATAATATAAATTTATTTATGTATAGTTACCATGGCAGTTATGCAGATCTTATTGTAGTCATTTTTGTACTAGTAACCAATGAAATGGATATATCCTATAATCTACAACCACATACACAAACAATAGAAAATTAATGTTCATATTTGCATAGATTAAGATGAGTCTATTTCTATCACTTCAAAATTATGATATAAATACGGAATGTTCCATGACAAAAAGAAAATGGCATGTTGCATGTTAATTTGCAAACTTAGCCTCTACCATTGATCAGGTTTGTAAAATAAGTATGTCAAGACTCAAGACTAAAGAGAAAAGTTCAAGTAAAGCTAAATGTTCAAGAAGATTTTATATCATACATTTATAAATAATGAAAAAAGCCACTACCCGCTTGTTTACAATTCATACTCACATCAGCTTCAACAAAAGAGAGCCTTATTTCAAAAAGTATCTACAGTCAGCTTGCATGTAAGGTTTTCACTTAAAGATGCAATGACAACCAAAATATGCAAAACAATAAATAATATGCATTATTACCGTGATAGATTAAAATTAGAATTAGGTTCATTTGATATATGACGTTCGTAATGAATATGTATACTCCAGCTTGTGGAGGCTGGTAAATATATCAACACAGCCAATCAGCCATGTGTTTTTGTACATAACAATTTAAACCAACTTAAAATTTCATATGGTATTCAAACAGAGGATTCATTTTCAATTAACTGCAAGTAAATCAAGATAACAGAAGTAAAGAGCATGTGAAAGACAATATGGGTTTCTAAATGATATAAATAGACTCGTGAAATTTAAAACAATAAATAGACTAAAGACCAACAAGGTGCTAGTCTCCATGAAAAGAAAACTTACACGAGCTGCAAGTTTGATGAGCCTAAGCTATCTGGAATGCCTCCAGATAATTGATTTCTCGACAAATCCCTAATAAACATGAAGAAAACATATTGAATCAATATAATAGTCCTAAGGAATGACAATGGCCCAAAGAGCATAAATCTCCTTTTGTAATTGTAAGCATAAATCTCCTTTTGTAATTGTAAGCAATGGGTGGCATGTCACAAATTTTATTGATAAACATCCAAAATTCTACAGCCTAGAACTCTTTCAAATTCCTAACGAAACAAACAACTACGCGAGCTATGTTGCCATTAATGGAGCAAAACCAAAACAAAACAAAAAAGAAGTGGAAGATGGGTCAAATTTCCACAGGGAACATCAGCAAACATCTATTTCTGTATCCAGAATTCCCAGGTGGGACTAAAACTACAAGGGATATCATCAACATCTACTTCTCAACTCCAGAGATAAGCAGAATATTTATTCAAAACTAATTTAAATGACAAAACAATATAACCATGACAACAATGAATTTCCATCATGGAAGTCGTGCATTGATGTTCTTAATGATTTGCAAATTGAATAGAAGCATGAGATATCTACAAAGCCATAATGTTTTGGGATGACATCATGGATCATTGCAGTTGCAAATATGGTAAGGAAATGGTCCTGATGTACAAGTGATGATTAATGTGTTTACGTAACTTAAAAAGAATATGTTGTTGGTACTTGGTACTGCAGTTTTGATTGCATGGTTTTGAAGTGATTGACATTAATATTCTATGAACTTGCACTTCAATAATTTGAGTAAAAAGAGTTGGGATAATGCTAATACAAAACAAAATGATGGAGTAAGAGTGGAGCTATAAGCACTTGGGTCTGTCTCACCCCCAGTAAATTTTGCATGCTGACCTTGAGAGTTAGGAAGAGGAAAACACTAGTGCTTAAAGACTTGGTTATCCTAATTTCATCCTTTTTTTTTCTTGTTAAGATTCATAAGAACAGAGAAGAAGGCGTCCAAGATTCACCATGTCTACTTTGTGATGGTTGTTAAGGGTAATGAAAGCGCACAGGATATATAGTACGTAACCTTGACGAGTTCTTACAAGCATCATTACATGTCAAGTCGTTTTTCATTTTATACACCTTGTGAATTAGTGCTTTAGTTTTAAGACTGTTCTCTTGTCACATGGTCTTGTTTCATTTTCTTTCTTCCTTCATCAACGATCACATGCTACTATCATCATTAATCTTTGTATGTTTGCTCCATTGTATCACTCTTAATCTTGACAAAAACTGTTGCTATTGCCATGTAAAATATTTGGATTCATCAGCAATAACCAGAAATCAGTTATACAATAATTTCAGACATTAAAAGCCCTAGAAACACTTAAAAAGGAAAAAAGAAAAGTGTCAATATCTATTTAACTAAAAACAAAATGGTAAAAAAAGTGCAAGTTGCATGCCAAAGCACCACTGAGGTATATCATGTTAATGCCAAAATCATATGAAAAAGGTAAATTTCGAGGAGTAAAGCAGGTTTTATATTTTCTTAATTGAAGTATTAGACCATGATTCCAGTCAAATACCTATCAATAGGTTGTATATTAACTTACAAGCTTACAAGAGATCTTTGACCCAAACCTGAAGGCAGAGTTCCTTCAAGAGAATTAGAGCTCAGATTCCTGCAGTTCAAAAGGCAAGATGTATTGGAAGACAATGATGAAAAGTTCATTTTCCATTGAACATAATAGGAGGAAACAAAGAGAGAAATCATAGAGTGCATGTAATTTATGCAATGATAGATAATGGAGGTTGTAAAAAATAAGTGGTGTGAAAGAAAATATATGCAAGAAAGATAAAAGATAAAGAACATAGGTAAAGCAACAGCAATGGATGATCACAAGGTAAGTGAACATTCACATGTTAAGTGACAGCCCATCATTTACCCATGGAAAAAATATGAGTGTCTATAATACCCACAAAGGTACCAATGATTTTGGTAGATATCAGAAACTTTTAATCTTGATCGTTCTTTCAAATTTGTAGATAGTGAGATTTGTAACTACAAATAAATAAATAAATAAATATATATATATATATATATATATAAGCCACATCAATTACATCCTCCTTCAAATTAACTATTTTGATAGAAGATGCAACATAACCGTTAGATATTAATCTGATGGTATCTATCAAAACCATTTATTTTGAAATAATACAATTAGTGGTTTCTTTTTGGAGGGAAATTTTTTTCAATTTTTATTTAATTGCAATTAAGTGTGGTAGTTAATGTTCCGTATTTAAATTAGTTTGATTTTTCAATTTAGTATTACTAAATTAAATGAAAATAGTTTTGTTTTACTGAATTGAATAAAAAATAATTTTGTATCACTAAATGATTAGTGTTATAAAATGTTGATTTTTAATTTAATATTACTAAACTGAATTAAAAAAAAATTCATAACTAACATTCATTTGATTTAAAATATATCATTGATCAATATTACTAAAATTGAATACAAAAATAAAACAATTAGGTATACAAAATAGTTTCGTATTACTGAACTAAATTACAATCACATTTAGTTTTCATCGATCAATATTACCAAAATGGTAATAATTTTTTAGTTTACAGAATAGTTATGGGTTACAAAACTGTTTAGTATTACTAAACTGAATACTAAATTAAACTGTATGAACACAGAACACCTCTATCAACAAAATCCACTACCACTATCACCGCCACCTAAATAACAACCCAAACTCCCCAAACACATGACTAAATGATCACACAAGAACAATAAAATAGGAATGACAGTAGAGGATCCCTGTCAAAGAAACGGAATGCAGGTACTCGAAGATCCTCGCCTCCACGAAGCAGTTGGCACAGTCAAAAACCAAAATCTTGATTTCTTGTCGGTGATCCCCCACATCACGAAGTACTCAAAGACCCTCGTCGCCATCCCACCCTCCTTAGATCTCAAGCCCTTGGAGTTCCAGAGGTCCGATTCCGATCCAAAGTTCCAGAGGCCCTTGTCAACGGTGGGGTGCTCAAAGAAGGTGTGACAGGGGCAACGCGGTGTGTCGGCCTGTCGTTGTGGACGAGGAGGAAGGCAAGTTAGTGTGCTTTAAGGGCGACGTATCGACACATGTGTGAGGGTGACGAATCGACGACGGAGAAATATGATGCAAAGTTCTAGCTACATACCCAAAAAAATAATTTTTCCCAACAAAAAAACATCCAATCGACCCAAAACTAGAGAGAGGACGCAACAAAAATCGTTTGACGTGGGGGAGAAAGACCTCCATTGTCCTATAACTCGACCACCTCCTCCCCCCTATGTGCACCCCAGGAACCCTCGCTGTCGCATGCTGATGGGTCCTCCTGCTCTCCGATGCCCCTGCAACTCCTACCTTGAGTGAAAGGGAGAAAGATGAGTCGATGAATGAGTTCCTCTCTCGCTTCATTTGGAAGATGCGGGAGAAGATCCGTGAGACCTACCCCGAGATTGATTGCAATACCTACAACTAGATGCTCCTCATCATCATCGAGAAAGTTCTATCAAGAATGGAGAGGAGCGGCAATGCTAGAGGAGAGCTTCTTGGCTCAGCGGCTCGATGGTGTCTTGCATAGGATGGGGGAGGGGGGTTGAAGCGACGTTAGGTTTTATTGGAGGTGGGGTGGCAGTTGTAGGGTTTGATAGGGAGGAGGGGGTTAAAATGTAGTTTGATTTTTGAATTTCAATTGGAAAACCAAAAACCAGATTTGCTTGGGTGTAAAAGCTGTTTTGGGTTTTAAGGGAACATGTAATAAATATGTACTCTATCTATCTATCTATCTATATATATAAAGAAAGAGAGAGAGAGAGAGAAACAAGTTCAACTTCAAAGTAACACTACATGTATATGAAAAATATTCAACACGAAAGTATTTAATGCAGTCTATGAGAAAGAACAAGTTCAACTCAAGTTCAATCAGAAAAAGCCCTTGCAAATCACATATAGCATAAGATGGTGTGATACTTACAAGCTTACCAAGTTTGAGAGAAGGCTTATCTGATCACTGATATAGCCCTTCAAGCCCTGACTACCAAGATCCCTGTTGATTGAAGAATCAAATAAATGGATGTCAAAGCAAGTTGACTTCAGTTTTACTCCCAAAAAAAAGGACTCTACAGATAGCCTAATCGATTGCTGGAATCTAAAGCAACATTCTACGTTAGTTCATATTTCTTTGATCAATGTTAGCCTAATCGATTGCTGGAATCTAAAACATAGGAACATTCTAACAACAAGGTCAATGTGAACATGATCTAAATGAACTGCTTCAATTATTGATGTACTAATCAACTTTCATGAACCAAAGAACATGTGATGAAACCTATGCTTACAATTGAGTAATGACAAGGCCCAATCTGCTTTCGCTGCGATGGCAGGTAACACCTTCCCAAGCATCCCAGGAGGAAGGAGCACAAGGATCCCCATTCCAGCCCATTCTGTCAGGAACCCGAAGTGACTCCTTCAAAGCCCTCATTGCTGCAACTGCAAGACATAGATAATAAAACAAACAACATATCACTAGTAACGAATCTCTTCCTCAAGGTTTCCAGATAACCATGCACATGGTCGCCTACCTTGGCTTGGAACTGTGGCAAAATCCAGAGGGACCATGGCATAGTTCTCGATGCCACATATCAGTGGCGTGCCTACAACGGGAACAAACTTCACGGTGAGCGGCGTGCTAGTTATATTCTTCACCACATACTGCCATTTGAATGCCGAAAAACTCCCAATTTCCTTGAAAATATCGATCCTGGTTACGTTCTTCCGGCCAATAATTATATCAAACACCCTCTGGCCAGCCTTGGAGACCACCGGGTCGATCTCCGCGAAATGGAACCACATCATGTAATCGAGCCGGGTGTCGACCGGAAACACGTAGTCAATCGACATGTTGACCGAAGTCGTAATAAGCGCATTCTGATAAAGCCGGGCCGGGAAGTGATTCGGGGCCAAATCTGCCCCCAAAATCCGCCTCCTGGTCGACAAAGCCCTGAGCTTCGAAGTCGAAGACGTCGACCGGAAAGCGGCGCCCGACTGCCACAACCGCCCGAACCGATCAGTGTCGTTACTAAACCCCGGTCCGAACGTGTTCGACCCACACGTAAGTCGCCCGTAATTAACAAGAATCAAATCATTCCCCGTCGTCGAGGAGTCATACGACAACGGATCGATCCCGATGATCTCCAACGACCCCACGACCGGCGCGTCGGTGGCGATACTGTAGAAACACACGTCCACATCCCCATCCCCCACATGAACCATGAGATCGGAATAGGCGCCCGACCTCGACGCCGACTCGGGCCACGGGCTCCGCCAGCTGAACACCAGCGTGCTCTCGACCGAGATGTCGAAGCTCGGGGTCCGCCGCTTGCTATCGTAGTTATCGTAGACCGTGAAGACACGGACGTAATACCGGCCGGCGGGGACGGGGACGGAGTAGCAGCTCTTCTTGCCGGACGAGGTGGGGGGGAAGAAGCGAAGCGTCCGCTCCTGCTCCTGGGAGAAGACGTGAGGCTCAGCGACGACTCCCGGGGCGCCGCCGGAGTAGTAGGCGTCCGAGCGCCAGGCGCGGGCGAACTTGCTGGTGAAGTTGGTAGAGCTGCCGCAGTTGATCAGGAGCGAGATTTCATCTGCGGAGGCAAGAGTTGGAGGGAGAGTGGAGAAGAGATGGAGGAGGAGGAGGAGGAGGAAGATGAGAGACATGGAGGAGGAGGTGGAGGAGGAGAAGAGTGCGAATGGGAACATTGAGTGAGACTTGACTGGTATAGATTTTGGTTTGGAGGAGAAGGGGAGGCGTGATTGGTGGGGGGAATGGGGTGGTTGGACGTTGGGGTTGGCAGGATGCAGGAAGAAGAAGAAGAAGAAGAAGAAGAAGAAGGAGAAGGGACAGAAGGAGGTGAAGGTGGTGGCGAAGTGAGATTGTCGTGAAGTTGCTCGTGAGGGAGAGGCAGTGTGGGGCCCAGGACGTGGCGGGGTGATATAAGCTCAATGCTGAGGGCGTTTTGGTCAGTGGCCGGAGTCGCTATTGACAAGGTTTTAGGTAGGCTTAAGCAAATGTTACAGAGTTTAGGCGATAAAAAACGCCCGAGAATCCGGATTCTGGGCAAACTTACCAAGGAGCTACAGTGTCAAGATCAATGCAATTGGCTTTTTTTAAAAATTTGCTAACGATAGTAGAGTTATTCCCTTTTCTATTTGTTCCCCTGCAGTTCATTAGATTTGAACTCAGATGGAGAGTGTATGTTGTACTTTTCTATTTGGTTTTATGATTTTAATTAAATTTGATTAAGGTTTAATTAAGGTTTAATTATTTTGGGTTTTCTTGTCTTATTTTGGGTTTGGAATTTTTATGGATTTTAGGATTTAATTTTAAGTTTTTAATTAGAGTTTTATGATTTAAATATGATTATTAATTTTGGATTTAAGATTTAATTAATTGATATGAAATTAGGGTTTTGAGTTTAATTAAGGTTTATTTAGGGATTTTTTGATCGATTAGGGTTTATGAATTGGTTAATTATGATTTTTAGGATTTTTGGACTAATAGGGTTTTGAAATTTTTTTATTAATCAATTTTTTAATGGATTTCAACTTTAATTAGGGTTTTCACTTATTTGTTTGGATTTTTAAATGATTTAATTAGAATTAAGCCTGAATTAGGGTTTTTTGTCTTATTTAATGAATTTTAAATTGTTTTAATTCCTTTTCACTTGATTAGGGTTTTGAATTTGATTAATTAGGCCTTTTATTGAATTTTAAGCTGATTTAAGTGAGTTTTAAATGGATTAGGGTTTTTATTTGACTAACTAGTGTTTTTATTAGATTTTTAAATGGATTTGATCAAATTTTATTTAATTAGGGTTTTTATTAAGGTTTTATGGGATTTTGGGTGGATTTTAATTGGATTTTGTGGTTTAAGGGTTTTATTTGTTAAATTAGGGTTTTATTAGATTTTTAAGTGGATTTTGGCTGGATTAAGTGGACTTAGGTTGATTTGTTGGATTTCAGGTTTAATTGAGTCAGGTGGGTTATTGTGGGTCTGATTGGGCTTCTGTAGGCTAGGATTTTGGTGGTCGCAACCAGAGCATCATCCGAAGGAGCCTGCTGCCAAGTGACTTCAAAATCGGAGTGTCTACAATAAGTTAATAAGGGCAATATCGACTTTTGGCAACTAGAATAGACTCATTAAATCAAAATCCAACCTTTTGTTGATTATTTTTCTAGCATCTTTACAACTACAACACGAAGACCCACATGTATTGATTTGCATGAAGAATCAATCATTTTCCTACCTATTTGGTTTAGATATCATTGATAATCTTGATTCCTCTAGTATTTTCTGGCCTATTATTTACACAAAATGGTACCTAAGATCATCGTTGTGCTTTATAAGTTTTCTTATTTCTTAATTTCTAACCAAAATACTAATTTTGGTAGGTGATTGTTAAAAAAAGGTAGAATCTACAAATTGTGTAATGTCGAGATAATTAGAAGAAAAAAAAGTAATGAGGTGTTTCACGAGAGAGCTGATTTTCTACATTGAGATTTGGGATTTTAGTGATTATAGAAAAATCTAAATCATGTTTGATAAAGGTAGCATTTGGTAACGATTATAAGCAAACTGATTATAATGAAAAGCTAGTTTTTTTAAAGTAGGTCCTGTTAAGAGCTTTTGTTCATTATAATCTTGTTTGGATGAACAAACATGAAAAGCGATTATTTTTTATTGAAATGTCTAAATTACTCCTTATTACACAAAACCAAAACACTGTCGTCTGCCTCTTCCTCCTCCCCCTCCTCCCTCTCCACCACCGCCAAGAAGTCCTCTATCGGTCCTAGTTGGTTTGACTGTTTTCGCACCTCCAAGGGCCTCCCTATCCACTACTCGGACCTCGACCTTAACCACTTCCTCCACCAAGGGCATCAACATCCTTGTCGTCTTCATGTTTTGCAACAACATAGGAATATCATTACAACTGAAACACATACCTATCATAGGGGAAATTGGCGAATAAGGCTGTGGGTGGTGTGGTGGTTATCGTCGGCCACGTTGTAGGTTGTGGGTGGTGCTGCTCGATTATAGCAGTTGTTGTGGTGGTGATCGTCGATCACGTTGTAGGCTGTGGGTGATGCTGCTCAGTTGTAGCGGTTGTAGCGATGGTGATCGCCGGTAACGTCTCCTCCGATAGACAAAGATGGAGAGTTGAGGGGAACAGGGAGAGAGGGTAGATGTGGCGAAAGAGAGAGGGAGGTGGTGAAAGAGAAGGGGAGGTGGCAACAGAGATGTCCAAAAGAAAGGGAGCACATGAGATAACTGGGGGCTTGAGAAGAAGGGAGGGCGTGAGAAAAGGGATGGCAAGAGAGGAGGGATGGGGAAGAGGTTTTGTCGTTGGGATGGATTGCAGTCGAGGGAGGCTCCAAATAGTGTTGAGAATAGCACTGTTGGGATGAAGAAGAGGTCGATAGACTGTGTTAAAAAGGAGAAGAAGCGAGCAACAACGTGTGTGGTGCACAACATCTCTCCTTACTTCGTCAATGACGACGATGGCCTCCTATCATCTGTGGTCCTAAAGGAGATGAGTTTGACCTTTCGCCCTTCCCATGGAGTAGATGGCAAAGTTGGCAAGGAGGAGCATGATGGAGAGCAAAAGAGAGGGAAGAAAGAAGAAAAGAAAGAAGAAAATCTGATAAGGAAGAGAGAGTGTAATATTGTATTTTTAAAGAAGATAATAAAAAAAAACATATGAAAAAGATTCTAGCATTTTTAAAATGCTAATTCCTATAGTTTTTTTTCCAATATTTTTGATATGTTTTACGCATAACAAAAAAACTAGCATTTTTAAATAAGTTGCCTTTTTTTTTAACGTGTTTGGTTCAATTTTTTCTTCATAAACGATTATTTTCAATAAACTGTAGAAAATAATTGTTATCAAATGCTATCAAAGGGTCTAGATGCTTTTGATATTAAATGTATTGAAATCAAGGAAAAGTTGAAATTTCTCTTACTCAAGACCAACCCAGAGGTTCAAACCTAGAAAGTGAGATTTGACAGAGACTTGATTCAAATTAAAAAGTTTCGAGAGAGACTTGAATAGAATTGTCTCGCTGTTACACAGTCGCCCAAAAAATAGAGGTTTTAACTCAACTTGGGTAACTACACAAAATAATCTTGCTTAGCTCCAAACCTATTTGAAATCAGTTTTGTTTTTTCACTACCATGGAATGCCCTCCCTCCATCATAGCTAGCAATCAAATGATGACGAAAGGATAAAACATTAGATGCTGTACTAGAGCTTACATGATATACTACAATGTAAAGAAGGTAAAGAAGCATGTCTTCCTAAATCAAGACACTACTGTGGCGTATCAATAAATGAATGGGAAGAAGACATAGGATGTTTTACATTTTTGCCCCCCGCCCCCCTTTTGAAGATTGATAGCAATCATATAGTATGTTCTTGTGAAGATCTTGCTTGTAGCTTTACGATATGACCTTGGATATGTAG
The DNA here is from genome assembly GCA_024699735.1 of Posidonia australis. NCBI lineage: Eukaryota > Viridiplantae > Streptophyta > Magnoliopsida > Alismatales > Posidoniaceae > Posidonia > Posidonia australis. The sequence goes on along the minus strand of JAMKQA010034021.1, from coordinate 5,745 downwards.
TGAACTATTATTATTTAAGAATGTAAAGGTGTGTGGAGGAGTCAACATAGTAGCATATCTAGGATTTTTTCTAGGATGGGATATAATTATATAAATGATAAATTTTTTAAAATAAATACAATAAAATTTAAATATTCTTAAAATATCATCATAAAGTTCCTTTACATAGACGTATATATTAAAAGCATTTCATTATTGTCTCATTGTCAATTTGATTAACTATATCACACTTAATGTAAACAATCAAACAATCATTCATGAAATCATCAGCTATTTTATTCCTTAAACGATTGTTGATGATATTCATTGTAGAAAATATTCTCTCTACAGAAGTCGTTGTGACAAATAGTAATAATATTAATTTCAATAGCCGATATACTATAAAATATACACAATTTTGCTTCAACAAACGACTTTAATAATATTCAATGTAACAAATATTCTCTCCACAGAAGTTGTTACCACAAGCAGTAATAATACTAACTTCAATAGCTGATTTACTAGAAAATATACACGATTTCGCTTTAATTCCATAAGTTTCTGGGCAAAACCACTATTACTTTTGACACACTTAAATTCCAATACCTCACAAACATCTAAAATATATGAATTAAATTGGTTTTTAAGCCTTTTAATACCTATAAAATATAATTACACATAAATAAAAAAATAGAAAACTAAATAAACAGTTTAAATAAAATGCATTGCACATACCATCAAATGTACAAGAATACATACCTCAGTGTTGTTTATTATTTGACGAAGATGAACCAATTCAAATGATATAACTAATGATTGTTCATAAAATATATCATGTTAAAATATAAAAGGCATGAAGTCATATAAGCAAATTAAACCCATAACTATATCACAATCTATTGGACATGTGAAATTGAAACTTAATCACAACATGTTTTCATCTATAACTTAACAACTTATAAAATTCTAAGAAAAAAAAACTCATAAGTGAATTCTAGGACCATACGTGTGAATCCAACCAATTTGGATGTTGTCTATCCATCTTCCTCTCTCTAGTTTCAAGAATGAGAATCCAGCTAAAATGCCTTTACCTACCATATCACTATAACACCATTAACAAATAGTGGTATATTAGTATATGTTGTTGGCTTGCTCAGTAGTTTAACAAGAGGACAACCATAGCCAACATGATTAAGTGTGTTGAGTCCACCAAGTAGTGATTGTTGTCAACAACTTTGTCACAACATGGGTCATGTGACCCATCCAATTTATAAAAGCTCCTTTTACTATCTTGTTTAAAAAAAAATTTGCACCACTTTAACAAACTACAATGATCCATCTCATTAGTCATTTTAACAAACTTCTCATTTTATGAAAAATATAATATAAAAGTTAAAAGCATGGACATCATTTTTCAAGAATCGGGAAGACCATGACCTAGCCAGGAAGAGAAGATGAATATTCATCATTTTCAATTTGACATTTTCAATATAGTAATTAATTTGTTAATCAATGAACTCAATGATCGCTTTAGCAAAAGGAACAAAGAATTGCTTCTATGTATTACATGCTTTGATTCAAGTAGTAGTTTTATCTCTTTTGATAAAAAGAAGTTGATTAAACTTGTATAACTTTATCCTTCTAATTTTTGTAGCAAAAAATTTGATCGCTTTGGCAAGGAAAGCATAGAATTGTTTCTATGTCTTATACACCTTAATCTAAGTAGTAGTTTTATCTCTTTTGATAAAGAGAAGTTGATTAAACTTGTACGACTTTATTCTTCTAATTTTTGTAGCAAAAAATCAGCTTAATACATATATATTAGATGTTTGTAGTAATCCTAAATTCGCCAATGTAAAAGGCTTTTTTTGAACTTGTTCAGAAACTTATGAAATTGAAGATGGATCATATTTATTTTCTTATATATCAACTCTTAAAATTAGCATTACTTCTTCCCATTGCTATTGCTTTAGTGGAAAGAATATTTTTTGTAATGAGTATCATAAAAACTCGCATGTATGACAGAACAAAAGATGGGATACATGAATGATTGTCTAATTGTATATATTGAACAGGATATAGTCGATAAGATCGACAACAAGATCATCATAGAACAATTTTAGAATATGCGATCCCACTATGGAACTTTCTAATGTAAGCAATATTTTTATTATTATTTATAATTTTAATATACAAAAATTTCAAGTTATAGGCACAATGTATTAGTGCCTATAGTTGAAAACTTTGTAAAAAAAAAACCAAACAGTTAGCCCCTCCCCTTGTTTGTGAGAAGCCCGTCTGAATGGGACATGTTACAGCGGATTATAGCTAAAAACTGTTTTAGCTGAAGTTGAACCACATCAACGCTGACAAGTTGATACTCTGCTGACGCCTATAGGCTTCAAAGTTTCAAATCATGTAGATAATGACCCTTTAACAAAGTGGGGTCTAACAATTAATTGAATCCTTTGATGTCACAATCCACCCTTTCTGTTATGCAAAGTAGAAAGAGTGGACCTCTTTATCAATGCATTATTGCAGCAACTTTAAAATAAAGGGGAAAAACAGGCTGATGAGGTTGATGAATCTCATGGATTTGTTAGATAAGAGGATTAAGTCAGCGGTCTTTTTAACATGTGATGACCTGAAAACCTGCAACACATGTGCGTAATTTAATTAGATTCAATTGGCTTTCCCAAACGCCAATAAATTTCCCACGTTTGTCAAGAAATGATCATGTGCAATTGCCAGATTAACTATTGTGCCCATCGAAATGGAGTGGATCTTCTTAATCAAGGGAGGCGTATGAAAGTGTCAGTCCATTTTTGGTGACTTTTTGTAGTACATCTGGTGCCATTCCAGCAACAAAACATCTGCACATGGCACATGATGATTGATGAAGGAAGAAGGGAGATATGAAGTAAAAGTGAACCAGAATTGTGATCTTTTTAAGCATTTCCTAAAAGGCACATAACTCTACCACTATCGCCGGCTGTTCAAGTGTTCATCATCTCTTCGAGCATACAACCAATGACAATATGTGACATGCATGAAGTTGTCGTATTGCCTCAGGGAATGGGGAATCTGTCCTCTCATGACAGTTAAAGGGTCCACTCGAGGAATATTTATTATCGTTATTTTAGTTTCATACATGATGGGTTTCATTGCATTATCCTGGTGAATTATACCCAACTCTATTTTACCTAAATAACTTATCCCTTTTTTCTCACGCAAGCACTAGTGACGATGCCTGGCATCATGACACACCTAGTGATGGTGCTCCAATCACAACGTCAAAAAAACATAAAAGAAGCCATCAATTCGTCAGGCAATGTCTACTACATACCCTTTTATTAAGAGAAATTAGAGTTGGGTAGGTAGAAGATGATGGAACCGTGGAATTATACGAATTTACGTATTGATTATATTGATTAATATATTAATTAAAGTCATAACATAAAATCAAGGAAACGTCATGAATAATTAATGCATGCAACAGTAATAAAACAAAAAAAATTGAGTTTTTTTTTTTGTTAACGATTAAGATAGATAGTATTTCATCGGCTTATATGTCTGGTAAGAAACATTGTCAAAGTATAAATATTACAGAACCGCAGGCATATCTGTCATAATAAAGTCTCAAAATTTATCTCCAAGATGGATCAATTGAAATGTTACATCAAAAAATTGTTGGTTTTTTCTTTTTTCTTATAAATTAAGTCAAGCCATCATCACTCTTGCATGGCATTCTGAAATTCATCTTCAGATAGTTCATTTAAAGAAGAAGGTCTTGATGAGGAAGGAATAGAAGGTGCAATGGAAGACTCCACAGGCTGTGAAGCCATCGTAGAAACAAATTGCAACATATCTTCCTTCTCAAAACCTGAGACAAGATTTTCCACCCAAAATTTCATCAGAGACATAATATCGTTAATGATCAAAAAACATGATCTAAATGAATTGCGGAAAATCCTACTATTCCTTTCTTTCCAAATCAACTAGAGAATGATCTGGAGTAACAAAGTCCACCCAGAAAAAGGAAAATAAAACTTGAGATGAGGGGCAGATAGAAATAAATCACTTACACAGAAATATCCAAGGTAAAGTTCTGAGACCAAAAAGAACTCCTAAATCTTCCTTGCAAATGAGCAATTTAGAAACAAATGATTATTATTTTCAATATTTACAGAGCAAAATGTACATAATGGAGTACCAGACCCAGTTCTTTTTATCAAGTTTTCTTTTGTTAAGTTCCTATTTTTAATATCTAAACATGAGAAAAGCTTAACCTTTAAGGGGGAATAACTCCCCTAGATGCTTTTATAAAAAACATTACGAAGGCCCCCATCATTAAAAATACTGTAAGCTGCTTTTACAGTGAAGGTATTGTTTTTTGGAGGAAGCCAATTGAAATCATCATCTCTTGTATCCAAATTTAAAGATTACAGAATACAGACAAAACAATCCAGCTGAGATTGAAGCACAGTGGAATCAACTGAATAACAGTGAGCTAAATTGAACAATTGATTGAAATCTGTATTAAATAAATCCAAAGTTGTTCTAACTGAAGCCTTTTTAAATCTAGCAACACTGTATAATTCAGATAAAAAGGAGCTAAGAGGAGTATTATTGTGCCATTTTTGTTTTCAGAATAAAGTATTTAAACCACTGCCAACATTAACAGTTGAAAAGCAATTGAAAAAGTTAAACCCTTTTTTAATATGGCTCCACAGGGGAGAGCAGAAGGAAGTAGAAGTATTCAATATTGCATCAGGACCCCTGTGCAAGTATCTAGCCATAAGGATAGATTTCCAGACAGGGCTGAATTGATTAGAGAAAAATTACCAAATTAACTTAATTTTTAAAGCTGCACTGAAATTTCTCAAATTTATTATTCCCCAACCATTTTGCTTTTTAGCCCTACAGATATTAGACCATTTGATTAAATGCATCCCTTTATGATTAGGAGATAGAGAATTCCATAAAAATTTACTCCTTAGAATGTCTATTTTTTTCTCTATCTTCAAGAGCATATGCAGGGCAGACATATAGTATGTAGGGATTGCTGATAATACAGCATTTACCAAGACTAGTCAGCCCCCTAAAGACAGATGTCTGGCCTTCCAAGAAGAAAGTTTATTAGTAACTTTCTCTATCACAGGAGCCCAATTGTTAACATTTGCTTTTTTAAAATGCACAGGCAATCCTAAATAGGTGATAGGAAGATCAACCTTCTCACACCCCATGATATCACAAGAGGATAACAAATCTTCTTGGGAAACCCCCACACCAGTCAACGATGATTTTTGGAAATTAATTTTTAACCCAGAACATAACTGAAAACAGCATAAAATTCTTTTTGATATTAATTATATTCCCAGTGCTATCAGGCAGAAAAAGTAAAGTGTCATCTGCATATTGCAGATTGATCAATGAGGGACATCATTAGGAAAATTAATCCCAGAGATTAAGTTATTCCTCTTTGCTGTCTGCAACATAGCATTTAGGACATTTGAGGCAATAATAAACAGTAAGGGGGACAAGGGATCACCCTGTCTTAACCCATTAGCTGCTCCAAAAAAACCTTTAGGGGATCCATTTATCAGGACAGAAAACTTTGCAGAGGTTATACACATACGGATCCAAGAGATCCATTTGTCCCCAAAATCCATACCAGCTAGTGAATCTAACAGAAAATTCCATTTAATGTTGTCAAATGCTTTCTCAAAATCTATTTTCAATATATAACCCTTAGTGTTGGAGGTA
>JAMKQA010034020.1:0-19495 GCA_024699735.1 Posidonia australis | reverse complement strand
AGCATTCAAAGGAAAAGGAGGTGGTAGAAAGCCTACCTCTTGCGATGTTTCCTTCTTGAAATATAAGAAAAGAGAAGATCCTTGTTGCTTTGGAAGGACCAGGGGCGCTCTAGGATGCAAGGACAAGCTCCTGAACACAGGTATGGGTCTCTGGACAGAAGGAAGAACTCGTGCTTAGTAGCAAATTTTCTGCAGAATGGAATTTTCTCTCAGCCAAAGGGTGTGTGTTGGGTTGTTTTGGGGGTGCCTCTCATGGTTGCAAATGGTCCTCTATTTATAGGGATCTATGAGAGGGGTAACTTATGGAAGCTGGAGGGCCTCACAGACGAAGAGGCTCGAATATTCTCGAGCACATTCGTTGGCAAAGGTAACAGCCGGATGATGGAAGGTCAACAGTCGCGGTCTGAAAACGGCTAGGCGCTTGCTTGGTGCGCCTGTGATGTGCGCCTACTTTGTGCGCCACCTTGGTGCGCCATCTTGGTGCGCCCACCCAGCTCACAGATTTCTCTGATTGGGGCTCTGGCTTGCTAATAGGTTTGGGGCTTGGTTTAAGAGCTGATCATATCTAAAGCAACATAAGGATACTCATCTCTGGGTTACCTCAAAATCGGGGTGTCTACAGTACTTTAGAAGAGAATGTTTATATGACACAACCACAAGGCTATGTTGATGCTGATAAGCCTTATCATGTTTGCAAGGTGCTTAAATCCATTTATGGTTTACGACAAGCACCAAGATCTTGATATAATAAATTCTTTTCGAAACTAAAGAAGTTGGGTTTCAGCATGACTACTTCAGATTCTTCCCTATATGTGTTTTGCAAGGATGGTGTTCTCATCTATCGTTTATTCTATGTTGATGACATAATACTCACAGGTAACAACAATGAGTTTATATAGCAACTCATTTTGGATTTAAGTCTTCACTTCTATATGAAGGATATTGGTGCTTTATCTTACTTCCCAGGCATTTCTATCTCCTGTATTCTAAGTCTTTGCATCTTTCTCAATCCAAGTATATTATTGATGTGCTTGATCGATTTGACATGGGTGGTTGCAAGCCTATGTCTTCTCCAGCTGCAACCCAAAAGCTTTCTAAACTTGAGGGTAAGCTTTTGGATGATCCGTCTTTGTATCGTAGTATAGTGGATGCCTTACAATACATAACCTTAACTCGATCGGATATATCCTTTGCTGTAAATCAAGTCTGTCAATTCCTTCAACATCCAACTGAGATCATATGATGGCTGTTAAGCGAATTCTGAGATATATCAAAGGCATCATTACTTCTACGCTTGTCTTCAATCCAGGATCCTCTAAATTAACGGCATATTGTGATTCTTATTGGACTGGTTGTCCGATTGATTGTCGTGCAACACAAGGCTTTTGCATTTTCCTTGGGCCTAATCCGATCTCATGGAGCTCAAGAAAACAAACTATTGTGGCTACGTCATCCACTGAAGCAAAGTATCATAGCTTCGCTGCTACTGCAACTGAGTTCTATTGGGTTCAGTCTCTACTCAAGGAGCTCCATTCTTCGTCATCGGAAGCCCCTATCATCTGGTGTGACAACATTTCTGCCATCTCCCTTACTCGCAATCTTGTCTTCCATGATCATACCAAGCACATTGAGGGTGATGTGTACTTTATCAAGGAGAAAGTTGTTGCCAAAACCTTAAAGAGTTCAATATGTCACCACCGTTGATCAGGCTATTGATATCTTCACTAAAGGCCTGCATCCTCGGCATCTTCAGTTTCTGAAGTCCAAGCTAAGCATTGTTGGTCACTTCAGTCAACTTAAGGGCAACTGATAAGAGTTGTGATTAGTTAGACTGATTAATTCAACTAGTTCAGTTAACTAGCTTACGCAATTGTAAGGCTATTTTGATTGTTTTACATGATTAGTTGACATTTTGCCATGTCTGTAGCAAAACTCTTGGCCATTTAAAACTTGTAAACAACTAAAGAGTGACTGATGAAGAGAAACAACTTTTATGTTTTCACCTTTCTTCTTCTTCTTCCTTCAACTGTAAACCTTTTCAAGTGTCTCGTAGGTAAGAATGGGGTTCAAATGGGGTTTTAAGAATTGAAGCTTACTGAAGGGAAGAAGACATGCTAACCATGAGAGGGAAGGAGAGATCGAACTTATTGATCAATTAATAGGCACTTCGTTTTAAGTTTAAGCAACCGAAGTCAAAGATGCGTCCAAGTGGGATTATTAAATACATACACACATATTAGCATAAATAAGCAACAAGAGAACTGAAAATATTACGGGCAAAGAACAGTCAAGCACACACACGTACCAAATGTGCTAAGATAGTTTGAAAAACAATGTGATCTTTATGTTTCATATCGTCAACAACACCGTATGTGAAAAGTCCACGCCTATAGGTAGGAAAAACACATGGAATGTTTTTTTTTCTGGTAACGGTAAAACACATGGAATGTGAACACTAGTAAACTAGGTAGGCTTTTTCAATGTTTCTCTATGTAACAGTAAGTAAATGAAGCTACGGAAAATCGCAGGTATATCCGTCCAATGATACAAAATTGATAAGAGGGGAAAAGAAAGCTGAACAAATCATATATCACAACTAACTGTTTGCCTCCACTGGCACGACTGTTAAAGTCACCAAAACGTCATTTGCTCGCTGCACACGCACTTTCAAGGGTACACCAACTCTATCCCCCATTATATCAACGATCTGTGAACAATACAAACATCAGTCAAAATTTAGTGTTTGCGTCTGTTTTTTTGCTTCCTACTTTTCGGAAACTATAACTGGCCAGTAACCTTGTAGACAGAATAGCATAGATGGACAGAATATGGCATCAATAGGCAGAATCCATGCATCTAGTACAAATCCTAAAATGCCAAATATATGCAAATTCAAAAGCAAGTTCAATTTTGATCGCATAGCCTTTAATAGACCAATCTGTTCAGCAAATTATGCAAAAGGACAAGCACTTGCTAACAAGGGTAGGCTTGCTGACTAGGTTTATTGCAAATGTGTAGGAAGCATACCTGCTGGATGTTTTCAACAGGTTTTCCATCAAATTCAATTACAACATCACCGGGAAGAAACCCAGCACGCTCAGCTGGAGACTCTGGAGTAACCTGTTTCAGTTTCGTAAGTAATAACATAAATAATTCACAAGTTTTACTCATGAAGTAAGCTAATAAACCAATGGACAATCATACCATGGGCACAAGTACACCTTTATGAACATTAGGGAATGAATTATCCCTATCTTTAAGATGCTGTATAATCACCCCATTAAGATCGAGCATTTTCAAGCCAAGCCAAGGCCGAACAACTCTCCTATAATGAAAAAAAATTAAAATATGATATCATAAACAAATAAAAAGTCATAAAGGAAACTTGAGGGATAAGGGACTCATCTCCTTAGTCTAGACAAAAAAATAGTACAAGAAAATGCGCAGAAAAGAGGAAAAAATCAATATTTTTCTTATTATAGTTACCAACAAAAATGTCGTGCAATTTTTTTAGTAAATATATTTAAAAGCACCAAGTCTGAAGTGGACGGTCAATAGTCAGCAAGTGGTTGAGAAGAATATATTGTCAATAAAATATAATTATAAGAATTGGAAATAAAGGAGTAAAGGAGGTCACACCCAACACACCAAAACCAAAATATGATCAGAATTAACAAAAGTGATCCTGGCATACAAACAGCTAGTAAGGCACCAGTTCAGATTCAATTGATTGATTGCAATTACTACAGATTGATTGGAACATAGCACAGCAGTATGTGCATCAATACCTCTACCGATTTGAGTTACATCGCAATATGCAGTCTATTTGAATTACATCTGGATGTCTAAGCATAAGACTGAACGAAATGCTCATGGATTGTATCTCCTTAACAAGTGCATTGGGATCCTCCAAAATAGTGTCCAATACCAGTAAAAGAAAAGCAATAGACTACTTTCTCCAGTATCATATTACAGTAACCATAAACACAAGGATATGAAAGAGACCAAGAAACTGACTCATTCACGCAATACCAGCGATTAACTAGGAGAAATTCAGCACCTGTGCTCTCATATTTATGATGAAATTTAGTCGGTGCAATGACAAACTTTGTTACACTACAAAGCATATAGCAAGTAGGTTTTAAGGTCAATAAAAAACACTAGGTCTCAGAGAACAAATCGAACCCCCATCTATGTTATCCACTTAGAACATAAATTCAAGTACCTTTTTTTACAACAAGTTTTATACAGACGAAGATGGTCTTGATTAATCAAATATATATCAGCTATCAAATTAAACAAATCCAGCAGACATTTTCCCAAAATAATAATACTAGTAAACATAATCAGAATCTTATACATGGAACAAAGGTTATCCTACGCTGATGTGACTAAAAAAAGCTTGCATCACACAGAAGCGAAGCAAATGGTGTATCTAACTAATGTTGTTTCATACTCTCATGTGCACCATGTTCTTTTGAAGAAACTAATGTCAAATTAAACTTTTTGGCAAAGTGATAGTAATTGACGGTTCTGATAAAGAAAATGTTATTTAATATTTTTAACCACATGCAGATCCAAACAGTCTTCCTTTCTAAATGTGCATTAAACACTGTTCTAGTGCTCAACAGTACAGATCTTTTTCTAATCAAGAAAATGACAATTAAAGGAAAATACTACTAACCATATGCATATCTGAATGGCAGTCTGGATGCACATTAAACAGTGCTCTACAACAATTCAAACATTGAACACTCTGAGCAATGAACAAATAATACATAAAGCCTCAGACCTTAGGCTATAGAAAGACTAATAAGGCAGTTTTTGAAGAAAAAAAAAGGCAAACATACCCATTCTTCGTGAAGTTTTCAACTATTTTTGCAACTGAGTCAATTGGCACTGCAAAGCTTAAACCATCAGCAGCTGCAATTTTCATGATATTAACTCCAATGACCTCACCATCAAGGTTAACCAGTGGTCCCCCAGAATTACCCTGTCCCAAAAAATAGTTTAGATAATAATTAGACAATCTCAAGATGTTGGAAGTCCATTAAATCTCTCTGATAACCGATAAGAAAATCCTATAAAAAATCAAATCAAGGACAATTGCAAAATATTAGCCCACTAAAAAAAACCATATTAGCCCAAAAAAAAACTTTTGACTGCTACTTGACAGAAAATAAATTGTTTAAGTCATACCAAAAAGTTAAGAATGGAAAAACTTAGTGCTTATGGGACATAGGAGATAACAATGATTTTAGTGAGATCCTTGATCCATATTCTGCTGACATGAACCCTACCTGGTTTAGGTCAACTACCGGATGGGAGAAACTAATAAGGAAATGGATCACCATCACGCTGAGTTCTGCCAGATGAGCAAAACTGGGCATCTCTTAGATAACCAATAAAATAAATTGGACCAATACTTAATGAAACTAAATCATCCTTCTTGGTCATTTTCCCTTTTTTTTGTAACATGAGAAACCTGGGAGGCCCCACCAGTTCTTGATGGGACCCACCAGTAAACCCGGGCGAGCAGGCCCTGCTGCCCACTCCGAGCCGCAAAAGTCCTAGGTCCAATCCATTGAACCTAGGCGGGATAAATCTGAAATCTGTGAGTCCAGGGGGTTTCGAACTCGAGACTCCAAAAGTAGGAGAGCCCCCACAGCCGTGGTCCAGCCAAATTCTTGGTCATTTTCCTTGTCACTTTTTAAAAAGCATCTCTAGTGTCTTTTTTTGTATTTTGTCTTGTTCTTTAGCCTAGACGTCTCAGAATTGGAATTCAATCCAATGATGTGGTAGATATCCTATTTGTGTTCTACTGGTCAGTGAAACGTGAATACGATACTTCGTATTCATACTTTGGGTTGAACTTCTTTCACAATTTTCTAACAGGGAGATATTTTCTTTTTATTTTAAGCAGTACATTAAGCTTCATATTACAGTAATTCATCACAAGTGTAGGACACCATTACAAGCTGAACTCAGCTTCTACTGAAAATTCAACACCACACAAGACTGGTGATTCACTCTCAAGCAAAAAAGAAGAAGACTGCAGTGAGAAGAAATCTTTAGGTCATGATATCCATAAAGAACAGGTTATTGAGAAGCAACAAAAAAAGGAATTTTACAAGGAAGAACCAATGTTTTAGAAATTGAACTAGAAGACATTCAGTTTTGGTTAGATGTTAACATGACATTATCAAAATGTGAACTGGACAATAACCTGACTCCATGTCAATCTCACTGATTCAACCACCAGTTTAGCCATCACTTCAACATGGTTGAGTCCGGTTCAACCCCTATTTCAATGTTTTAACACCATAACAACACCAAGATATATTATTTATATACAGAGCATTGCCAAATTAAAATTAATGGTATAGCACAAGCATTATTTCCCAATACCCAACTTATAAAACAAATGATGATGATAAGAGAAATGCCACATCTAAAGAATATACCCATTAACATCATCTGAATGAGGTTGCTTTAAAATTCCGAATATAAAAAAGGATGGTGCAGAACTCCAGTACCTCTTCTTTATAATAACAAAACAAGAAGATTGATAAAGCAACAATCAAATCATTCAATCTTAATATCAGAGATGTGGATATTGTTTTAATATGATACATACATGGTTGTTACATTGACCATACAAGTTAGATAGCAGAAGTAAATGAAAGTAAGAGAAGATTGTCTGGTGGTGGCTGGCAAAAGATGTGGACTGGTGGCGATGCAGCGGTACAGAGAAGGGTTTGTAGTGCCTCTGTGGTGCAGAGGCTAGTATCATGATGGTGAGGAGGGTTGACTACAGGCAGTGGTGTGAAGGTGCAGAAGCACTAGTAGTGTCTAATGTGGTGATGTGTTAGATATGAGAAATTGGGAAGCAAGCATCAGAAGAAGAAGAAGAAGAGATCGTTTATAATTTCCCCTCTTTTGCTTTATATATTAAATTGAGCTGAATGGTCTGTCTGGTTCAATCATCTGATTCAACACGGATTGAGTTAGATTTTCAGGATGGCTTTACTTGCAAAAAAAAAAGGATGTAAGCTGGTCTCTGGTTTCGAACCATCCTTTCAAAATTAGAGTAAAGAATTACAACCTGTTTAACTAAAAGGCTCCAAAAAGAGCCAGTACAAGAAATGAGCTCCTAGTTCAATTTTACTCTCTTTAGTTGACATTGTGCAGACGTAGTTATTAGAATCCCTACCTGCATCTTAGGATCGTATGATCCACAACCCAAATATGATGAAAATGATCCAACTTGCTAGGTTAGACACCTTAAACATTAGGATCCCACTTCATTCATATTAGGATTGCATAGAATCCTGTTCCTTGTCAATATCTTGAGTTTACAACAGTTCTGCACAATTAAAATTCTATTAACATGGCAACTTCTTTTAATCTAGTACATTTGGGAATAGGACTACCTGTATCCTCTAAATAGGGAACAATTTTTTTTATTAAGATACATGCAAGAAAAATGTAATAGAACTTGCAAATCCAGCGCCCATAAAATCACGATCATGTTCTTCTTCTCCTCCTCTTACACTCTACATGAATGCCTATGTGCAGGAATTAGGAATGTTGTAAACTCTGAAGAATGTTAATAATACTCGATTTTGAGCATATTATTTGTGTGCTTTCAACATGATATGCAATTGCAAAGTACCTTTATGGTTTGAAAGAGTATACTAAAGTATAAAGTGATAGAATCTTATGATCCTCAATCTGATCCTACAATCAAATCCTGACTGACGTAGCGTCGATCCTAAGTAGGATCCTGATCTTGATAAGGCTTAAAAGTAGACATATGCTCTGAGTTTCAAGGGAAACGACCTTCCATCATCGTCAATACCAACTTCAATTCTTAGTTTTGTGATCTTCAAAATTGTTACTCTCATGTTCTTAAAATATAGGGTCTCTCACCTTAGGACATAAGCCATTCTTACTCCAAATGCAAGCTCACTTAGGCAAAAAGCCTTCTACACCTCTACATGTTTCAAAATGTTCCTCTTATAAAATTTGAAGGGGAAAGCTCCTTGTGGTCTTAGTTATTAGGCAGGATTATATGGACTGTTAGGACTGGGGGTAGCTATTCAGGGTTTATCTTGTATCTATAAGCATGCTAGTTTAGTGATAAGAAAAGGGATGGTTTTTGTATTGGGGCATCTTAGGTTTTAATTGGATTTGCAAAGTGAAGACCAGCCTCCATGGGATTATTTTCCTCTGCTTTTTTATTTTGCAACCAATACTAATTTCAAAGTTGCCAAGGCAAGAAAAGAGGACCTTAGAGTATGATCTGGAACAGTCACTTTAGGAGGAATCTTAATGATCACAAACTCAAGAAATTTTCCCTCCATGAATTACTGGTCAAACAGATGATTTGGACAGATTAAGTGGAAATGAACAAGCTCAGATCACTTTCTAGTTTGATCTTGTTTCCATATTGTTGATCTGGTGACCCACCTTGAATTGCTTTGTATGGATTGGGAATAATTGTTTCCACATAGTCCCTATAATTAAATAGGTTGATAACATTGATGGGTTTTTTAGCAAATGTAGGTAATTGTTAGCACATGTAGGTTATGTTTGGACCACACCAGAGATTCTCATCACTAGTTTGTTTTGTGTAGTCAAACAAGAGCATTGATAATAACAGATTCAAGTTACTCCAATATTCCATATGAAACCTTATCACTGCTCTATTTCCCTTTCCATGGATTTCACCAACCTAATTGATATCATAAATCTCAAATATAATGCAAAAGCCCTCCATTCAAGCCTAGATCAACATAGCCTCATAAGTACAATGCTTACTGGCAAATTTTTGAGAGACAAACCCATTTTGATTGCAAGTGATTAAATGACATAATAACTCTAATAGATGATCAAATGTATTACGTATTCAACTTCTGAAAGACCTAAAAAGTGAAAGGCATACAATAAATGTACCAATAATACGACAACATTCAGAATTTAATTGACTAGACTATCTTGCCTCATTAATTGCACAGTCAGTCTGAAGATATTCCTGACGTACTCCACCAAGTCCTAAATCACTTGCCTTTCGATCAACACAGCTGCATTGTATTACATAACAAATTAAAAAGAAATAAATAGTTAAGGTGGATTTCCAAACAGACAAAGAATGCCGAGGCATCAAAGATAGACCCACAACATGCTTAATTTGGTCAAACTGAGATTAACATTTTAAGCAGCATATATGATTGGATGGCTAATAAACTCATTGTGTTTTAGGTAGTTCACTACAAAACTGCATTACTAACAATTTGATAAAGAACCATCAAATTTATTGCAGTCAGATACCTTACAATGCCAGCAGTAACTGTGTTCTGCAAAGAAAGTGGGCATCCTAGAGCCACTACCCATTCTCCAGGACGAAGCTTATGTGATGACCCAAGTCTTGCTGTAGGTAAAGGAGTTTTTGAGTTAATCTTTATGACAGCAATATCTGAGTGGAAGTCAACATTGAGCACGGTGCCCTCGAATTGCCGACCATCTTGCAACGTCACATCAACCTGTTGTTTACAAAAAACAAAAAAGAAATTAAGGAATGCTATTCAAAATTGCTATAAAATGAAAGCAAAAGTAAAATAAAATTTGAGGAGACACTTTACTCGTATAATAGTTTTTTTTTTCAGTTGTAAACAACTATGTTCTACGTAACATTTTCACAAAGGAAAGAACAGCAATGTGTTTATGGACTAAAGTAATACGTTAGCAGGGTTTTTGACATAGATTTCAAGAAAACTTTCAGCAAATACAAAAATTCAAAAAGGCTGTGACAGTTTTACACTTGAAGTTCTTTACTGAAAATTTACCAGAAGGATAAAATAACAAACGACATGATTTCTCATGTAAGCAATGCAATATAATGTAGCTTCTTATGTATAGGTGACTTACCAAGGTAGAAAAACACAAGCACAAGAACAGGATTGTTGGTTTTGAGGAAAATTTGATTGTACATATAATAACATCAAGAAAACTAAGTGTACAGTGTAACCTATCTGTAAACGGAAGTATAAGATCCTCCAAATCTTTTATAGCCAGTTTTCACATGCAATGTGGATGCAAGGAAAACATCCTTTGAAGCGATATCAAGAGTGTTCAAAAGAATTGGAGAGATCAGGGTAAGTGATGGAAAGATACATGGAAAGACGATAACAGTCTTGCCTAGCTATTTCCTTCATTATACAAATTACATATAATCCAGAGGTGGATGAGAAAGAAATGGCTGAAAGGAGGAAAGATATGTATATGGACACCAACCTATAGACAAAATCTGAAAGACAGAGAAATAGATGAGCTTGAAAGCCGTTTAATCAAGTAGCTGAGAGAAGCTTGATATTGAGCTAAAAGATGAAAGATATGGCTAGACAACAACAATAGCAGATACTCAGGGGGCCTTCTGAACCACAGCAGATAGTCTGTTGAATAGCAGCATATTCTATAAAGAGCATATGCAACAAATGAGAGTATCATTATGATCTTTTTGAAATTGTAGTACAAAGTTGACACAGGATTCGAACCGTAATGAAGGTTATGAAACCAACAACAAGCTCACCAAAAGCATCATCACCTGGCTTGGAAGACCAAATCATCATCCAAGGTCAAGTTATTTGTATAGAAAAGCAATAGAGAAAAGACCATGACAAGGATGTCTTGGAAAAGTGCGATCAAAGTTGTCAAACTTTATCTGTGTTTGTGATGATGGTGAAGGAGATGTGACACACCTCTTATAATAGTACAACTTCAGCATATGTCTGTGGAGTTTAGACAGGGTGCAATAGCAAATGAAATGTAGAGCAGTAGACATGGTCATGACACATGGTGGCTGGTGAGATTGGGCATACAACCTTGAGAAGAAAGAAAGTGATTCCAACATCAAAAACAAGATGCAGGCCGTGGTGTCATCTACAAGCCAAGGAACATGGCACCTTCAACAATGTGAATGCATGTCTCGACTCTTGAAGTGGTTTTCGGCAGGGTTTTATTTTCTAGGTTTCCATTTGTCTGCATGCTATCTAAGTTGGAATTGTGTTTTCTATCTCTGTAGTCTATGGGGTTTTAGGGGAATTTTTTAAAAAAGCACAGAGAGTTTGGAGTTGGTTTTGTCATTAGTTTTCAGCTTGTTTTTCTGTTGAGTCAATTCCATAGGCCCATTGCTTGGTTTGGAAGTCCTTCAAATGTCATCAAAAACAAATGAAGTCGGTGCAAGGATTTAAAATAAAGAGATTTTTGTAAGTTTGGAATTCCTAAATTTTTAAAAAATCATCTGTAGATGCTGTTTTTTCTCGATCAGCAACAGATTAAAAAGGAAGAAGATTTCTCATGCTAATAAGATCCTTTCCCTAAAATATAAGCTCAATAAAAAAAGATAAAACAGTAAAAATTGTCCAGCAAGTGAGTTCTTCTAGATTACAAGATTAAGGTATACATATTGAAAATTTTTCTTCTCGCCCAACTTCATCAATTATTTTTGGCATCTGAACTGGAAGCACATACATTAAAGCTTTTTGGAACATGAAGGCGATAAAGGACAAATACTACTACCTTGAATTCTAACATAGAAGAGATATGTGACCATCCATGACACATACTGCATGCTATAACGCTTTTGTAAGCTTTTCATGGTACATTTTGTGTTTGTTTGCTTTGTGGAACTAGACTGCTAAGCTATTTATATGTTAAATATTTGAACGAGGCTAGGTAAACTAGATAGGTGGTTTATCACTGTTGAGTTGTGTTAATCATTTAGACCGTTAATCTTCTTGAAAAGATTTCACATGCTCCATCAATAAAAAAAAATGGCAACCAAGTCGTGCATCTTTCTTCTATGCTTGAAAATAAAATGAACAGAAAATTACTAATTGTTCATGTGCAAATACAATAACAATTAAAAACAACATGAGAATACTCAACTGAAACCTGCTAACTCTGCCTATTTTCATATCTGTGAGCAATTCCTAAATCAATATTTTGGGGAGAGGAAATTCAAAATTTACAAGATTTTGGCATCCTATGAAAATAGTGAAATGCCCATGCAATTATTTCGTTGTATACCTTATAGCTGCATACCGTGCATAATAGGTTTAGAGCCTTGAACAGGAAAAAAAGTCTAATTCAAGTTATTTTTATCTCATATGTAAAATAAACACAGCAAATGTTTAAAGCTATACTTTGCCACTAAACAAGGAAATTACGTGAAAGCTTAAGTTTAAAAGAAATGTTTAATGTCAACATTATTGTACTGAAAACAACAGAACATGCTTCCTATAAAAGTTAGCACGAGAAATGGTTTTCTACGTAAGAAGTATATATGATATTATTCCTTAATGATCAAATACTACGATGAAAAAAAAATAAAAAAGACAAAAAAACACAGCAGTATTTTAGAGAAACTGGCCTTCCGTTGGGAAAGAGATCTTGGACTGTTGCGCTCCATTACAACGTGAGCACAAGTTAAGATGGTACCGTCAGGATCTATGATGGTTCCACAGCCAATGCTCTTTCCAAGCATTACCCCATAGTAGCCTGAAAAAAGTAACACATCACCAAATAAAACACAAGCATGTTCCATAAAAACAAGAAGATAATGATCCAAATAACCCATGAGCTCACCTCGCGTGGCTGACATATGTGATATATTGACTACGGAAGGACTGACCGCTGCAGCAGCAGTCACAATGGAATTTCGTTTTAAACATCCATGACAACTTCTATCACCATCCTCAGAGCCTCCTCCCGTGCCTTCCCAATTCAATTTTGGCGAGGGAAGTGCATTGGCAGCAGAAAAGCTAAGGAAAGGTAACCCTAACACAAGAGAAGCAAACAAAATTACCGAAAAATAATGAAACACTGATCACGTCATATGAACATAAACCTAAAAACCAATGCACATCAAACAGCAATTTTCAAACCTGAACGAGACCGCAATGGAGGTTGGAAAGGGAGTTGCTCCCACGGGGGCAAAGACAGCCCATTGCGCATCAACTCGAGCAACGGCGCCGAGACGGAGACGGAGACGGCTGCAATCCCACACCATCGTACTCAGAACCGGGAAATCTCAACAAGAAATACAACAAGGAATCGACACGGGATTTACAGGCGCTATCATGATGGAGGCTGCCGCCGCCGGCGACGGCTGCTGCTGCCAGTGCCACGGCGCCCGCTGCCGCCGCTCGCCGGTTCTGCGAACAAGAAGCAAACGAGAATCAGGAACCGAGCACTTCGGGAATGGTAGGGGACAGGGTTACGGGATCTTACGAGGAGGAGGCGGGTGATCATCTGGAGGATTGTTGGGGTTTCCGTTTGGGCGAAGGAGGAGAATGGACGGAGAGAGGTGAGGAGCGTGGGGCGTGGGGTTTTGGTTTGGGTTTTCAGGAGGCTGGTCCACCGTAAATCTGTGGCTCTGTTTGGTTTTAAAGGGTGACAACTGTAGTGTAAAATGTAAATCTAAGTTTATATATGATTTTAGATTATGATAAAAATGGTCTTCTTCTTTTTTGTAATGGTAAGTAGTATTAGATATTTATCCTAAGGAAAAAATCCAAGGGAATCAAGAGACCAGAGTTCACAAAAATCACAGAAGGAGAATAAGGCAATGTTCTTGCCAATATT
Source organism: Posidonia australis (assembly GCA_024699735.1). Classification (NCBI taxonomy): domain Eukaryota; kingdom Viridiplantae; phylum Streptophyta; class Magnoliopsida; order Alismatales; family Posidoniaceae; genus Posidonia; species Posidonia australis. The sequence continues at coordinate 5,848 of JAMKQA010034020.1, read as the reverse complement.
ACAGACCAACGCCAGTAAAGCTGGGAATCAAGTTCAAAAATTAGAATGAAACTAATGAAGTCATAGTCTCATGTCATCAACAGGAGCAGATTGATGAAGGTTGGTGTCAGTAGCAGGGTGAGAAGCATCAGAAGAAGCGGATCGGATTGCAAACGAAGCAACTTTCATAGAGGATAATGAATTCCTCAGATCCTCTTTCTCAAACCCTGGTAAAAGAGCATCTAACCATATATTCATTAGTCCAATGATATCCTAAATAATAAGATAAGAAGATTTAAAAGAGCCACGAAAAATTCTGTTGTTTCTTTCTTTCCAGGTTACCCAGAAAATAACTTAGATCAAGACATACCAGCTGCAATTATTTAAATTGAACTTAAGTGCAGGTTTATGCTGAAATAAATAGCCTAAATTATAAAAGCCAGGATATAAATCTGAGACTATGAAGAACTGCCATATCTGAGAAACGTATGCACAGAACATAAATAAATGATTATTAGATTCAACATTTAGGTTGCAAAAAATGCAGTTAGTAGACCCAACTCAGCCTCTTTTGGCCAGGTTCTCTTTTGTAATATTCCTATTGTGAAGTACAAGCCAAGAGAATAGCTTAACTTTGAGCGGAACCCAAGTCTGTCATACCTGCTCGAATAAGTGGAATCTTAAACCATCATCATTCAGAATATTGTAACAAGAATTAATAGAGAATTTAGAAGAAGAGGTAAGGATCCAGGAGATGTCGTCCCTCTCCACCCCCAATGGAGCGGAGAGGATAATATGTACCAGCGTGTCCAGTTGGGATTGCAAGATATTGCATTCATTTAACTGGACCTTATAAAGATCAAACAGCTTAATAAAGTCAATCCCAGCTATCTCACAAATTTTTTTAACGGAAGCTTTCCTCCATCTACAAATAGAAAAGAGTTGAGGAAGTAGATACTTTAATTTATTGCCATTCCACCATATATGTTCCCAGAATAAGGTATCTTCCCCATTTACCCAAGAAGTGAGAAGAGAAGCAGTTGACAGTACTAAAGCTGCTTTTGAGGATAAACCATAAAGGGGAGCAATAGTTAGTAGAAGTATTTAAAATGGCCCTAGGCCAGGAAGAATGCAAGTATCTGACTTTCACTAAATCTTTCCACATGGCATGATTATCGTAAGAAAATAATTGCCAAGTAAGTTTAGATTTAAGGGCTAAATTAAAATTTCTAAGATTGATAATCCCCCAACCATTTTGCTGCTTATTTCTGCAAATTAAGCCCCACTTAACTAAATGCATACCTTTCCCAATAGAAGGATCAGACTTCCAAAGGAAGTTGCTCCTGATCCTATCAATATTTTTTTCAACTTGCCTAGGCATATGTAATACAGACATAAAGTATGTGGGAATGGCAGACAAGACTGAGTTAACCAGTGTCAACCAACCACCAAGAGAAAGAAAATGAGCTTTCCAGTGGGATAACTTAGAAGACAATTTCTCAACAACAGGGAGCCAGCCCCTATGAGTGGCTTTCCTATAATGAAGGGGCAAACCCAAGTATGTGAAAGGCAAGTCAGTTGACTTACAGCCAAGAAGTTTGCAAGCATTAGCAATTAAGGCTTGATCAACTCCAATCCCAGTTAAGGAGGATTTAGAAAAATTAATTTTAAGCCCTAAACAGGATTGGAAGCAACATAGAATGCGCTTAATATTTATAATGTTATCAGCCCCATTAGCTAGGAATAATATAGTATCGTCCGCATATTGGATGTTAAGAACATGAGATCCTCCATGCGGGAATTGAATACCTTGGATGAGATTGTGACTTAATGCAAGCTGTAACATGCGATTCAAGATATGAGTAACAATGATGAAGAGTAAGGGGGATAAAGGATCCCCCTGCCTCAACCCATTAGAAGCTCCGAAAAAACCATGAGATGTACCATTAAGAAGTATGGAAAATTTTGCAAAGGAGATGCACATCTTAATCCATGAAATCCATTTCCCCCCAAATCCTAACCCCTGCAGGGAATCAAGGAGGAATCCCCAGTTGACCTTATTAAAGGCCTTCTCGAAGTCCAACTTCAGGATGAAACCTGAGATATTGGAGGACTTCATGAAGTAGATAGTTTCTTGGGCTACCAGAAAACAATCCCCAATAGACCGACCAGGAAGGAAGGCACACTGGGATGTGTCTATGACCTTGTTGAGAATGGGGGAAAGCCTAGAGGCCAGAGTTTTGGTGAAAATCTTATAAATGCTATTCACCAAGCTAATAGGCCTGAATTCTGTAATGGTATTAGCACCTAAGCATTTGGGGATCAAGACAATGAAGGTCTGATTGAAGGGGGAGAGAGTATCTGGATCACTAGCTGCAAATATATGCTGAAAAATTTACGTTATATCTTCTTTCAACATGTCCTAGAACAGATGGAAGAAGAAAATTGGGAATCCATCCGAACCAAGGCTTTTGTCTCCAGGAAGCCTAGATAAATTAGTCTTAATCTCTTCCTCTGAGAATGGAGCTTCAAGAGATTCTAGATTGGAGATTTTGTTGGGAGCCAGGCAGTCCCAGTCAAGGACAACAGTAGATCCTTGAGTACTATTGAACTGTAAATAGAAATGTTTTTCAAATTCCTCTCTAATAGCCAGGGGAGATGTAATCATAGAGGAGTTGACACTGAGTGAGAAAATAATGTTGTTCCGGGGATGCGAATTGACAACATTATGAAAGAAGGCAGAGTTAGAATCTCCCTCTTTCAGCCATTGGATTCTAGACTTTTGTTTCCAATAAATCTCTTTTTCCTTCAAAAATTCAAAGTGTTTATCTCACAGGGCTTGTTTCTCTCTCAGAGTCTCTTCATTAAGAGTAGTGTACTCTGTTAAGCAGTCTATGTCCTGAATACGTGATTCAATGTCATTTAATAGCTGGTTTCTTTTAATTCTGATCGGACTGATCCAACTCTTTAAACTATGCTTTAAGTGTTTCAATCTATAAGAGAATCTAGCCAGAGGGTTTGATGTATAAAAAAGATCCCTCGAACTCAACCAGCAATCCTGAATAAACAGAGGACATCCTTCAAAGAGGAGCCAAGATCTGTAGAACTTGAATGGGGACGGATCCCAATTCAGTTCTACCGTATTCAGAACAATTGGGACATGGTCAGAAACAACTCTGGCCATCCCAGAGCAGAAGGAATTGGGATGCTTAGCTAACCAAGGGGTGGAGGCAAGGAAGCGGTCAAGTTTGACCATCGTAGAGGGAGCCTGGAAGTTAGTCCAAGTGTAGGAGTAATTAATAGGAGAAAGGTCCACCAAATTATTACCATCGATAAAGTCATTAAATCTTGACGTATGTGTCGAGACTCTAGGACGAGATGAATGTTCTTGAGAGTATCTAATCAAATTGAAGTCACCGCCTATGACCCAGTTATCATTAACCATTTGGCTAAGACCACGCAGTTCCTCAATAAAATTATACTTAAGACTGGGAACGCACGGATCATAGGCCCCAGTAAGTCACCATTCAAAATTGTCCTCGAGTGACAGAAAATGTAAGGAAAGGCACAAAAAGCCCAATATGTGTGATTTAAGACTCAGCTTTTTGTCATCCCAACTAATCAAAATACCACCAGAGGCACCAGAAGAGGCAAGGAATGACCATGAAGTAATTTTCTTTCCGCCTAAGGCTCTAAGCAAGGCAGGGGAGAATTCATCTTTCTTAGTCTCAGTGATAATGAGGATGTCGCATTTCTGCAATCTAACTAGCTTGCGAACAGCACGCGATTTTGAGTAGGACCCTAAACCCCTAATATTCCATGCTGCAATAATCATCAACACAAATTAAAAGACCGAGAGGGAGCCTCCCTCTCGTTGGAACAACTCTGATCTCTAAGGGAAATGGGTAATTTCCCTTCGTCGAGCCTAACTCTGGAAAAGAAGTTCTGTACCTCTGTATTGGTACAAAGGGAAATACCAATTTTCCCACAAAACTCTTGAAAGTACTGGCATGAGTCCCAAATCAAGGGGTCTAAGTCATTATCATGCATATTAGTCAAACATAAATCAGTGCCAGAACGGGAAGGCAAAGCATCATGATTAACAGGGCTAGTATTACAGGGAGTGTATTCAGTAGAGTTCACAACAGTACCTGGAGCATGGATCGGGGTGTCAGGATGAACGGGGAGCGACTCTTTCTCCACCGAGACTTCCTTCTCCATGCAATCGTACAAGGCCAGCAGCTTCTTAAACTTTCCCACTGAGAGATTCCTGGATCGAATCTCAGCCTGGACAAAATTGGATTCATCAAGGATTGCATCAGTGTCGCAACCCAGGGAGCAGTCCAGTTTGGAGGAAAGGGAGGAGGAGGTTTTATACCATCCTTCTGAGGCAGGAGGAGTGGGAGAAGTTTTATTCCAACCTTCAGAAGTAGAGGGAGAATGGGAAGCTTTATACCATCCTTCGAAGACCGGTGGTGTGGGGAGAATACCCGCAGAAGCAGGTAGAGGGTTACTTGATTGTGGGTGGGAGGAGGATCTAGTCCAGACATTTACCCCTGGTCTAGAAGATTTCCCTGGCCTGTTCCCGCGCCAACCCTTGGTGGCTTTGAAGGATTTTCTATTAGGGGGGCTCTCTGGTGGGTGATGGGAGAAGGACGAGAGGGCCAGGCTGCAGGAGTATGTTGGGAGGGGAGGGAGGAGCCACAAATGTCCCAGCTGTGTCTGAACTTGATAGGATAGACTATACGACCGAACGCATAGAAACGAGTGTCTGGTAGTTCTTTCCCATGACGCAACAGAATCCGGCAATGAGCAAAACTCTATCGTTTTGCTCGTTCAACTGAAAAGTCCACTTCCAGGAGGTCAGCGAAGTCGGCAACTATGCATTTAAAAACATCCACGTTCCATAGGTGGTGTGGAATACCTTCTAATCTAACCCAAACTCCCTCCTCTTTAAGGGTGAAGACTGCATTAGACAGTGGAGTCCAATGGGTGAAAGAAGCGGAAATAGTTTGCACAGTGGAACCATAAAGGTTCAGGGTATCAATCTTTATCTTAGGAGAGGGGAAACGGAGAAGAAACTTGCCAAGTGCCGAATCCTTGACTTCAACCCCAGAAGCCAAAGGCCAGTGCGTAGCTATGTGGTGCTCCAGCAACTCCTTGGTCAGTTGAGTGGATTGAGAAGAAACAAGGGCGCAGCAGGAGAGTGAGAGGAGAAGGTCGCAGGTAGCCTCAGAAGGGGGGATGATAGAAGGGAAATGAGGGGAAAGGCCTGCCATACTTGGGGAAGAAGGAGCAGTCGTGTTGCCTTCCTGAAAAAATTTGCATATAGCCACAGAATGAGTAGGAGAAAGACATCGAAAGCATAGACCCGAGTATTTACATTTGCTCTTGATGTGGCCTAGAAGGCCACATCCGAAGCAACGGCTAGAAGCTTGACAGAAGTTTACCAGAGGGGAACGGGGCTTTCGTCGACACACCGTGGACCACTCTGTTAGAAATAATGCATTAATTTTGATGATTACTTATGAGTGCATATTTTCATAATTATTAAAGCATGAAAAAGATATAAAGTGCCTTCTGTATAAATTCAAATTGTATACAAGTGTTTTATCAAAGTATCCAAAACGGCATACCGGCATCAGTCGCGGCATACCATTTCAGTAAAAAACGGAATGAACAACGGAACTCCGTAAGAGCAAAAGATGAACTGAAAACGGCATACCGTGGATGGAGCGGCATTCCGTTTTAGGAAAAAACGGCAGAAGCAGCGGAACTCCGGAGCAGAAGAGAAAATGAAAACAATGCGACACAATGGCATACCGTCATAAAACGGTATACCGTTTCAGGAGAAAACGGCAGACCGTTG